>SNQJ01S0195246.1:19424-31308 GCA_010110895.2 Picea sitchensis | reverse complement strand
AGGAAGAAATTAATCCTAAGTCTAATTTTTGTAAGAAGACTAAAACTATATTATAAATTAAATTAAAAAGAAATGAAGTAAATCAAGTTAAGAATTAAGAAAAGGTGAAATATATCTAAAGAGTTGATATAAGGAACATGTGTGCAAGAAAATATTAAAAGGAAGTTTTAAAATAAGAAATAAATACAGATGAGAGAGTAGGGTACCCATAGAAAGGAATCTAGAATCCACTAGGAAAGGATACCACACACATATTGATGTATTATTAGCTTCACCGTTTTTATTATTATAGGATTTATTTTTTGTTTAAACCTGTACTGTCAATGATAATGTATCGTTAACCTACTTTCTAAATTAATAAGCTAATTGGAAACCTGACATAACACATTTACTTTCACCATTGCGGTATATTGTTCAGAATATATAATTAAAGAGAAGGAAAATATGTAGCAATTGTTTCTCATGTATACATCTATATATGTATAATATGAGTAAAGTTGAATTGTTTTGACAAAGAGTGGGATAATCTTTTGTTTTTATATAAAGAAAATAACGATGAATATACTATGGATATCTTGATCCATATACCTCCCTTGTTTCTTCTTAAACCCACTTGACCGACAATCTCACTAAGTCTTTGCGCACCATTTTTGTTTAAATAAGTCTCATAGCGATCAGAGCAAGTCCTCTCCTTTCATTATTCAAAATCTTGTAATCTCTTTGCACTTCTATATTGAATTGAACACCTATTGTTGACGGGAGATGGTGTGACATATCACCCTTGTCAGATTAATCTTCAAAAGAATCGGCATGTGTATTCTTAGGTTTACGGTTAGATTTTTAGAGAATAACCATGCATGTTACAACTGTTTTATTTAGTTTTTATTTACCTTGTCGAAATTCGAAAGCTTCAACTGTTTTTCTCTTCTTTCTACCCTCATTTATTCTCCACTATTTTATAGGAGTTGTGATTGCAGTGGATCTCCTTCTTAATGAAGTTTCCGCTGAGTGAGATTTGAACGTGGCAAAATTTGTGACTGTATCTCCAGTAATGATCGATCACTTAAACTTATCTTGGGCATTCTTTGTCTTTTCTATATAACTTTATGTGGCAATTCTTATTGGGGTTAACTCCATGTAGATCTACTACGCATGTAATTCTTCCTCTTTAATCGAGTTCGTTTCCGCTTGAACTCTTAGTGTGTCTACCCTTAATTCTCGTGACCTTTAGTGACTTACATTTTTAGCTATAATGTAATCTAGCCTTGCTACCCAGTGTTCTTCATTGGATTTTGCATTACTCATCCTTGTGTTATCACTAAGTAAATCTCAATGTTTAACTATGTAATCACCCCTCTTTACGACAACAAACAAGGCACAAAAGTAATTATCAAGTTTATTCCATGGCGCAAAAGTAATAATCAATTTTAATTCCATGGTGCAAAGGTAATTATCAATTTTATTTCCATGGCGTAAAAGTAATCATCAATTTTAATTCCATGGCGCAAGGGTAATTATCAATTTTATTTCCATAGCGCAAAAGTAATCATCAATTTTAATTCCACGGTGCAAAACTAAGCTAATTACATAACCAAATAAGAAACTATAAGGAGGCCAACCATGTGTAAGCATTATTCAACTTCAATATCATATAACAATTGATTGACGCAATCACCATCTATGATGCATTCCTACAATAGTCCAACTACAATATTGCATATCAAATGACTGATGCAAATACCATCTATGATGCATTCCTACAATAATCCAATCACAAATACACATATCATCTACTTGACGCAATTACCATCATTAGACAAGGTGCAGAAACAAATGTCGTGACAACTGTGTGAGTAAGGAACAATAATTGCAGTGGAAGTAATTGTAGCGGCAATACGAATTATATGTTTTATAATTATTTCATATTTTGGTTGATATCTTCAATAGGCCTAGGATTCACTTGTTTACATGGGCCCGCAAATAAGCATAAACATGAAGAACGTTTTTTATTAATAACAATAAGCGACAAGATACTATTTTCTTAACACAAAAAGAAAGGAAACCCTTTTAATTAGAAATTCTCCAAAATTCGGAACTGGAAGAAACGTTTATTTCTTTTATAGAGAGTCAAGGAGAAATAGCTATATCATACAACCATTAATTTCTAAATTCGTGAAAAGTCATTTGCAAAAATTAGTGATGGTGAAGAACAATCTTAACATTTTGCAAGGAGCCCAAGAATTCGTTTCCAGGCTTTGAACCCAATTATGATGGTTAAGACAGTCTTAAACATTTGGCTAGGAGCCAAGGAAAATTCGTTGACAATCAATTAAACCAATTCGTGATGTTGAAGATGATTTGAAAACATTTGGCAGGGAGCCCAGGGAATTTCCCTGACAGTCAAATAAACCAATTTGTGGCGGTGATGACAATTTAAAAACATTTGGCAAGATCCCATGGATGATTCGTTGACAATCAATTAATCCAATTTGTGGTGGTGATGACATTTAAAAAAACGTTGGGCAAGAGCCCAAGAATGATTCGCTGACAGTCAAGTAAATCCGATTTGTGGTGTGAATACAATTTAAAAATGGCGGGCAAGAGCCCATGGGTGATTTGTTAATAGTCCAATAATCCAATTCGTGGTGTGAAGACAATTTAAAAACATTGGGCAAGAGCCCATGGATGATTCACTGACAGTCCAATAATCCAATTCGTGGTGTGATGACAGTTTGAAAACGTTGGGCAAGAGCCCATGGATGATTCATTGTCAGTCAAATAAATATGATTCATGGTGTGAAGACAATTTAAAAACGTTGGGAAAGAGCCCCTAGATGATTCAGTGAGAGTCCAATAATCCAATTCGTGGTGTGATTATAGTTTTAAAACGTTGGGCAAGAGCCCATGGATGATTCACTAATAGTCAAATAAATTTGATTCGTGGTGTGAAGACAATTTAAAAACGATGGGAAAGAGCCCATGGATGATTCATTGACAGTGAAATAAATCCATTTCATGGTGTGAATACAATTTTAAAACGTTGGGAAAGAGCCCATGGATGATTCCCTGACGGTCAAATAAATCCATTTCGTGGTGTGAAGACAATTCAAAAACATTTGGCAAGGAGCCGAGGGAAAATTTCACTGAAAATCATTTAAACGAATTGGGAAGGCGATGAGAAGACTTCTAAACGATTTGCAAGAGCCAAGAAAATTTTAGTTCTTGATCCGCTCAGAGACATTGAATCGATCTAGGATATCTAACACAAACTTAATCTAGAAGATACAAATTTCAATGCTTAGCTGTGAAAGGTAAACAACATACTATCCATAAATACAAAATTCCAAGCTTAGTTGAGAATGCAAATGGCATTACCATCCAGAAAATACAAATTCCAGTGCTTATTACTCAACTCATCAAGGAATTACAAAATCAATGTCAGGAATAGAATGGCGGTTTATGACAATATTTCCAAGGGATGTACATGAAATCTAATTAATTAAAATTTCAACTCAAATAAAAGTACCATAACCGAAGGTGATGAAGAGTCGAAGATGTTCTTCAACGATGGTGATACTTTCATCCTCCCGCTTTCTAACCGTGGAGAATTCACTGATACCTCTCAGCCAACGGTAAGGGTACTCTCTTCCCCCTTAGTCCCCCAAGCCAAAAATGGGCCACGTACACAAAACAAGAAAAATACTCTAGCTCTGAGCTTGTCTTGCAAGTTAGAGCCACCACTCTCTCTCTAGCTGGGTAACCCAACTCTCACAAGTAAAATTAGTCAAAAATTCTACAACATAACTTTACCCATAACTTGTTGATGATTGCAGCTATGTGAGACATTCTCCATCTTACAAACCTGAAAGATGTTGACCATTGCAGCTATGTGAGACTTTCTCCATCTTACAAACCTGAGAGAAATCCTCCGAGAAGGGTGTGTGGTTCCTATCTGAGACATAGATGGAATGTAGAGATGACCTCCTCCATTCAAAGAGTTGAGAATAACTCCAGATCATTCTCATGTGTAACGCATTGAGAAAGGTGATCTACAGAGTTGGACATGCCTGTGGCTGAGCACAAGGTGAACGTGTGAAATCCCAAAGTGTTGGGTGCATCGTCATGAGAACATAAATGAAGATGATGTATTAGCCTCCTCCGAGAAGAAGAGTTGATGAGAAACTCCAGATGACTCTCATGTGTAATGCAGTGGGAAAGAAGATCTGTTGAGTGGATGTGCCTATGGACGAGCACAGGTGAACGCGATGCTAGTGGCCGAGCACTAGTGAAGAAGTGGTTCTTTTGTGTAATGCAGTGAGCCAAATATATGGACATCCCTATGGATGTGCCCCTAGTGGATGAGCACTAGTGGGTGTATAAGATCCCTTGCTATATTTTTCAGAGACAGACCTGCCTGTAACCCTAATTGTAATGTAAAGGGTACAGGTCGACCCCACCTTAATGTGACTAGTAATTAATGTAAAAGATAATTAATTTGGTTGATATTAATTATATTATAAGATAGTGAGGTCGGCCCTGTTGTGCCAATAGACACTTCTGTTGACAGGTTCAGTTTAGTATAAGTAAAGGTAGATTCCCCATTGTGGAATCATATCTCTCACACAAGTTTGGAAATTTCAACAAGCATATCTTCTTGGGAAAAGTACGCACCTCTCTTGAGCGCTAGTCTTCTAGGGTTTGAGCACCCTCTTGTGCGCTAGGTCTTATTGGTGGTGAAGGTATTTATCTTGAAGAATATAACAAAGGATTTGGTTGGGTTTTCTTCCCTTGTTGAGAAGGGTTTCCCAGGATACTTGTGTTCTTGTGCATGGTGTTTCTTCTTGTGTTCTTGGTTGCTACAACATTATTGTTTATGGTTAAGACAAATGAAAAATTGGAATGAAATACATGCTTAACCTAGCTTATTGAAAAATCAACATGGTATCAGAGCATAGGTCTTGAAGATCCCATTGCACAAACATTTTCCATCCATTCTCTCTCACTTCTGCAGAAACCGTATGACCCTCCTAGGGTTTCCAGAAATTTCGTATGACCTACTCTTCTGAGGGTTTACAACACTTAAAACTTGGACGTTGGGGCTAAAAAGGACATAGGTGTGTACGAACTCCTTCAACGCACCTCCAACAAGTCTCAGATTTCATTTTCAAGCATTTTGACTTTTTGGCCCTAAGGTTTCACCAATTTCTACAGAAAATTTCAGAATTGTATTTCTGCAACTCTTTAAGAATCTTTTCATCTTACCAGGGCTATCATATTTCTCAAGGCTTATTGTTGGTAGTCATAAGCCCCAAAAAACCTAAGAGTGTTAGCCTAGCTTAGCCGTTAGGTTTTCTAGCCTAGCTGACAAGGGTTTGTGAAGAATTCAAAGATGAGCAAAATCATGATGGGAGGCAAGCTTGATGATTCAAGCAAAATCAGTTCCAGGAAGACAAGACCTCAAAGAAATGAAGACATCAACATCTCAACACTCTCTCAGGTATGGTCCCTACCAATGATAATACTTGATTAATTGATAGTGGTGCCTCCAGGCACATGACCGATCTTAGAAATCACCTAACATATTTTGTTGAGAAAGAGACACATCTACATGTTGTCCTTGGATATGATGCCAGATATAATGTAAGAGGAGTTGGAACTTCTACCTTCCAAATAGATTCAGAAATGAAGCCTAAATTAGAAGAAGTATTATATGTACCTGTAATGAAGAGAAACCTTGTCTCTATTTTGGCCTTGGAAGACAAAGATTACAAGATTACTTTCTCAGAAGGAAGAGTTCTTGCATGGCACAAAGAATCTCATATAAGTTCTTCTAAGGTAATTGGTGTCTAAGAAAACAACTTGTATAGATTGACCATCAAACCAGTACAAGACTTATTACATGCCACTATAAGCTTGAGTTAGTTATGGAATATAAGACTTGCTCACATTCATTATAGAGCTCTTCCAGCTCTAGGAAAAATGCTAACAGTTATACCAGAGATACAGATTCAACATAAAGGTGTTTGCAAAGGTTGTGCCCTTGGCAAAAATGTTAAAAGGATCCTTCCCAAGCAGTGATAATAGATCCAAGGAAATCTCAGACTTGATACATTCAGACGTATGTGGGCCAATGATTATTGCATCTCTAAATGGGTACTTATACTATGTAATCTTCATAGATGATCAGTCCAGAAAACTTGGATTTACTCTCTAAAGAACAAGGATGGAGTCCTTGCAAAATTTCAAGAATTCAAAGCTCAAATTGAGAACCAGACCGGAAGAAAAATCAAAATATTAAGATCAGATAATGGAGGAAAATACACCTCAAAAAAATTCAATAGTTTTTGTATTGAAGCAGGAATCAAGAGGGAGTTCACAGTTCCCTACAACCCTTAACAAAATAGGGTAGCCGAAAGGAAAAACAGAACTATCATTGAGGCAACAAAAGAAATGATACATGATCAAAGTCTACATATGACTCTATGGGCAGAAGCATGTATGACAACATTCTATGTTCAAAATAGAAGCCCTCATAAGGTCCAAATAACATTACTCCAGAAGAAGTCTTCACTGGAGTGAAGCCTAAGATTGGACACTTCAAAATATTTGGATTTCCAGTATATCTTCATGTACCCAAAGAAAAAAGATCCAAACTAGAACCTTTAGGAAGGAAGGGCACATTTGTTGGTTACAACAAATCCTCAAAAGCTTATCGAATCTACATTCCTGGTCAGAGACAAATTGAAGTAAGAAGAGATGTTACTTTTGAAGAAGAAGTAGCCTTCCATAAATCCAGAGAAGCTCAGATGGAAATTGATAGTGAGACAATACCTTCTCCTCCCTTAGTAATTAAGAGGGAGATAGATATTATTCTAGATGATCCAATAGCTCCAGTTGATCCAGTCATTCCAGTTAATTTAGTTGCTCCAAGCAACATACCCATAGATATTACGGTTGGACATAAAAGCCCTACTTGGGTTCGAAAAAACTGTACAAGAAGCAGAAGGGCATAAATCTCCACAAGGAACAACCAGAGAGAGCAAACGACCAAAGATATTCTCAAGCTACCTTTTTGCCATGACCCACATTATTGACTCAGAGCCAACTTGTGATAGAGAAGCTTCAGGTGAACAAGTATGACAAGATTCCATGACTGAAGAATACCAATCTATATTAAAAAATGATGTATGAGATGTTGTTCCAAGACCAAAGGGAAAATCCGTAGTGACTTCCAAATGGATTTATAAAATCAAGCATGTTGTTGATGGAAGCATTGTAAAATACAAATCAAGAATTGTGGCCAGAGGGTTTTCACAAATAGAGGGAGTTGACTATGACGATACTTTTGCACCAGTAGCATGATATACCTCCATATGATCTATCATTGCACTAGTTGCTTCCATGGGTTGGAAGCTACATCAGATGGATGTAAAGACAACCTTTCTCAATGGTGAAATTGAGGAAGAAGTTTATATTGAGAAACTATAAGGTTTCCTTGTAAATAATGAAAAATCTCATGTATGCAGATTGAAGAAATCCCTATATGGTCTAAAGCAAGCACCACGTGCTTGGTATGAGAAAATGGATGGATTTCTGATGAGTTTGGGTTTCAAAAAAAGTGTTGATGATCCAAACTTATATTATCACATTGATGGCAATGAGTGTTTGATTTTGGTCTTATATGTGGATGACCTTTTCCTCACCGGTTCATAAAGACTCATTGATGAATGCAAACATGCATTAACTGCTAAATTTGAAATGAAGAATTTGGGCTTGATGCACTATTTCTTGGGGCTAGAAGTATGGAATAGAACATATGAGATATTGAGTATATATACTATACTATGAGATATTGAAGTCAAGGAAAATATACTATGAAGATATTGAAAAATTTCAGTATGACAGAATGCAAATCCATTCCCACTCCAATGTTAATGGATATGAAGAAAATGAGTGATACTAATTCAGGAGACGTATATCCACACTTATAACGACAATTGATTAGATCTCTGAGGTATCTGGTTAACACTAGATTGAACATTTGCTATGCAGAAAATGTGGTTAGCCAGTTTATGAGCCAACCAAAACATACACATTAGATAGTTGCTAAACATGTATTGAGATACTTACGAGGCACAATGGGTTATGGCCTGAGATATGCATCCACTATGGACTTGAGTATGCAAGGATATGTCGATGTAGATTGGGAAGGAAGTGCGATAGACAGAAAAAACACCTTCGGTTGTTGCTTCACTTTAGGTTCGGCCATGGTTTCCTGGTGTAGCAGAAAAAAAATCTATGTGGCATTAAGCACTGCAGAAGTAGAGTACATTGCATTGAGTGTGGAAGTTCATGAAGCAGTGTGGCTTCACAAAATTCTGACTGAATTTTTCGATCATGAGATGGATCCTACTACTATTCATTGTGATAACCAGAGTTGTGTAAAGCTCCTCGAGAACCCAGTGTTTCATGACAGATCGAAAGAAATTGAAATAAAGTATCACTATATCATAGACATGGTGCAGAGGAATACAATACACGTGCAATATCTTCCTACTCATGAACAAATCACAAATATCTTCACCAAACCACTTGCCAAGACAAAGTTCAAGTATTTTTGTGAGAGACTTCGCATGGTGGAAAATGTTTCCCCAGCTGAGAGGGACTGTTGATGATTGCAGCTATGTGAGACATTCTCTAACTTACAAACCTGAGAGATGTTGACCATTGCATCTATGTGAGGCTTTCTCCAGCTTACAAACCTGATAGAAAGTCCCTTAGAAGGCTGTGTGGTTCTTATCTGAGATAGAGCTGGAACATAGAGATGAACTCATCCATTCAAAGAGTTGAGAAGAACTACAGATGATTCTCCTTTGTAACACAGTGAGAAAGGCGATCTGCAGAGTTGGACGTGCATGTGGTTGAGCATAAGGTGAACGTGTGATATCCCAAAGTGTTGGGTGCATCGTCATGAGAACATAAATGAAGATGATGTATTAGCCTCCTCTTAGCAGAAGAGTTGACGAGAAACTCCAGATGACTCTCCTGTGTAATGCAGTGGGAAATAGGGTATGTTGAGTGGACATGCCTGTGGATGAACATATGTGGACATGATCCTAGTGGTTGAGCACTAGTGAATAAGTGCTTCTTTTGTGTAATGCAGTGAGCCAAAGATATGGACATCCCTATGGATGTGCCCTTAGTGGATGAGCACTAGTGGGTGTATAAGATCCATTTTTATATTGTTCAAGAGTCAGACCTTCCTGTAACCCTAACTGTAATGTAAAGGGTACAGGTCGGCCCCACCTTAATGTGATTAGTAATTAATGTAAAAGATAATTAATCTGGTTGATATTAATTATATTATAAGCTAGTGAGGTCGGCCATGTTGTGCCAATAAACACTTATGTTGACAAGTTCAGTTTAGTATAAGTAAAGGTAGATTCCCCATTGTGGAATCATATCTCTCACACAAGTTTGAAAATTTCAGCAAGCATATCTTCTTGAGAAAAATGTGCAACTCTCTTGGGCGCTAATCTTCTATGGTTTGAGCACCCTCTTGTGTGCTAGGTATTATTGGTGGTGAAGGTCTTTCTCTTGAAGAATATAGCAAATGATTTGGTTGGGTTTTATTCCCTTGTTGAGAAGGGTTTCCCAAGATACTTCATGTTCTTCTGCATGGTGTTTCTTATTTAGATGTTGGTTGTTGCAACATTATTGTTTATGGTTAAGACAAATGAAAAATTGGAATGAACTACATGCTTAACCTAGCTTATTGAAAAATCAACATAACTAGTGTGATCACTTTCCCATCTTTTCAATTTGTTTTATAGGAGTTTCCTTAATGACACATTCCCCAAGCACAATTAATTCATTTTTTAATTAATTAATTTAGAATTATTCCCCCCGTTTACTTGTCAACCTTTCCCCAAATTGCACAAGTAAATTCCTCAATTTATTTTAATTAAATTCAATCACCCTCACATTTCCTAAAAACGCTCCTTAAATCACTCCTAGTTGTCTCTTTATTCCCCTCATTCCCAATTAGTGATTGACACTTTACTAAATCCAATTTGAGTAAAAATATGATTCTTCTCTAGTTAGACTAGTGTTAACTAGACTCTAGATTCCTTTCTATGCGTACACATTCTCTCCTCTTTGTTTTATTTCTTATTTTTAAAACTCCCCTTTAATCATTTCTTACACATATGTGTCTTAAACCAAATCATTAACATTACTTCATTTTACTTAATTCTTGTATTTATTTACCTCTTTCCCCTTTTGATTTAGTTATTAATTCCAGTTTAGCCTCTTTACAAAACTTAGACTTAGGCTTAATTAAATTTTATTTGAAAAGGCTTAGACTCTTATAGGGATTTATAACTAATAATTTACTCATTTATTAATTATTTTAAATCCGACCATGTCAAATTACATTATCGTTTTCTAGGCCACCTAGATTTGTTGACTCAAGTTTCTTTTTAAATCACGTGGCATGCCCTTCAAGACTCACTCTCGTGCATCCAAGGGTGCCACTCGTATTTTGATTGGTTTTGGTAGCTGTCCAACCCCTGGAGTCAACACTCCATTCGAGCGTCCTTATGAGAGATTAAGGGCTTCTTAAGGAATAATGAGTCTGTCTTATTGCAAGCCCCTTAGAAATCATCGTGAGCAACTATTTGAGTCTGCCCTCATGACATCGTGGATCTCTCGAAATAGGTAATCGTTAACCTACAATTCGAGCCACGACAATAGTGCTAGTAGACTGTGACAGTGACGTTGCCACACGTCTCCCTCAATATCTGGTCTATGTGCATGGCCCCTTTACTCCTTATGTGAGTCAGATTAGCAAGTAATCGCCATCATACATCCATCAACGAAACATTGTGAATGATCCATATACAAAATTATACCATAATTGATCATATGTCACATATGAATAAATGAAATACTCAAACCAATACAATCCACTCCCTGACTCAATCTGGAGTCCAAGGAGGTCCATTGATGTCATCGACATCTACACTCTGCCAATGTCTTGCACACTCAGGGAAAACTCGTCAATAGCATATGTCAATATGCATATATCAATAACATCAACTCATAACCAACATCATCATCATAAAAATCCATAAGCGAAATATATAACCATGTACTATAACCGGATCACTCGCACACAAGTGTCCTCAAGAATAAGTCAATAACATGTGCTCGCAAGAGCGAGATGTTACAAATTGTCAGAGGGTTAATAGTTGTCAATGTTTGATTGAGAGGAACTGTAGTGGACAGATTCTTTTAGGGATTGAGGTTCCTTGGGTGCGTAGTGATCCAGAGGATGCACCTCATTGTTGAGTTTCATTTAGTTCTTTAAATTGAAGTATAAGTCAATTTTAAGTTCCTTATTTACATTATTTAAATAAGGCTTGGGTCTCTTAAACTCGTATGAATGGATGGTGGATGGATATAAAATGTCTCATTGAAGTATTCAATAAGTTTTGATTTGATTCTTACAAATAAATGTGTCATTATTATGATTTCCTTATATRTGTAAATATATATTGTTCTTACAAATAAATGTGCAATTAAATATGATTCCTTATATTTAGTAAGTATTGCTCTACAAATAATCAAGTAATCAAATATTGATTTCCTAATATATTTATTAAGTGTTGCTCAAGAAGATTTATCTTTTATGATCAAATATTTGGAAATGAAAAGTAGTATTGAATTCTTATGTTTTTCTTCAAAAGATTTGATCGCCTTATAGGTTCTTACAATTAGATACACAATTAATTTAAATTCCTTATATTGCTAAAATAAGATATCCCCTAATACAAGGATACCTAGATGAGCAACATAGGGGTTGTATTAATACAAAAGTTAG
>SNQJ01S0195245.1:0-17544 GCA_010110895.2 Picea sitchensis | reverse complement strand
ATGCGAAAACTGAGTCGAGTGGAACGAGCCATAAAAAACCCAGATGAAATGGAGGAGCGCCAGGGGAGCTGAGGTGACCTTTCATGTGCCTCTCGTACCCATCATCATCCATCTTCCATGGCACACTGAGAGCTCCATTAAACTCGTGTGAGGGAACTGTCCAACTTGCCAAGGAGTGAGATGAATGTTGTCCTCCATTTAAGAATTGAAGGCGAGGGTGGCGACATGCCTCATAAATGGCTTGGGTTGCATTCTATCTACGTGGCACCCCATCCGGGGGCATTATTTTTCTTTTATAATAAACAAAAATATTTAAAAAAAAATATTAATATTAATATTAATATTTTTAAATTAACTTATACTTCAACAATTTTATTTCTAAAATATTTCATACTACTATCTTATATCATCGTTATAGTTTTTTTCATATTTATTTTTGTGCTTGTTGGGTATGTGTTATATTCTTTGCATGTGTGTGTTGGGAGTGAGTCAAATTTGACAGTTTTGGACGTTTTTTGTTATTTTAGTTTTTTTTTTTTGGCTATTTTAGCCATTTTATAAATTAATCTCCGATTAAGGGATTTGAGTTTTGGTAGCTGTGGAATACCTAAAATATTGTATATATTGTATTGTGCATAATGAAATTAATACAATGAAGAATTGAGAGGAGAAAGGATGGTTTTCTCCCTTTACTTTCTTAAAATATAGCCAAGACAAATGTAAAATCTTTTCTTATTTATTTATATAATATCTTTTTTATGAATTTGTACTTATTTATGTCGTAAAATTTTAAGAATTCATTAAAATATTTATATTGATTTTTCTAGCAAATCCTACACTTTTTATCATATCAAGATTGGTCATTTTTTTTTTTTTTTTACACAATATCTCTATGAAAACTTGTTAATAAAAAGAGAGATACTTGTTTAAATAATATGGTAAAAAAAAAGAAATTTTGCTTAATGTTGGTCTTTCTATGTGAGAACATTAGGGTTTGACAGTCGCGGCAAGCTAGGGCTTGACAGTCACGGCCATAGCAGAGAGCAGCATGAGCACCAAGTGGGGGGGTAAGGGGACCCCCTCATACAAACAAGTAGTGGTGGATAGAGGGAAGGGGAAAAGAGGCAGAGTCTTCAAGGCACCAATGACAGGAACCTCGGGATCAGACCCAGGGAAGCGCCAAGAAAAAAACCAGGACAAAAATGAGACCACGAAGGAAGAAGCAAAGGAAACCCAAAATGAGGCGCACGAGACCGTAAAGGCCAACGGGACAGAAGAGCGCAACCCATGTAAGCCCAAAACAATAATGATACCCAAAGTGATACTGGAGGACCCACAAACGCAACTCTACAGGGACCAGATGAAGACGCATGCACTCATATGCAAGTTCATGGGGCTATGGCCCACAGAAATAACACTGCGCAACTGGATCAAATATCATTGGAAGCCAAATGGAGAAGTAGAGCTGCACCTCGGTTCGAAGGGCTTCTTCACAACAATCTTTATTAACCTAGAGGATAGGGATAAAGTCTTCGAGGGAGGGCCATACTTCCACGCCTCAGCTGGATTATACATGCAACCCTGGAAAGAAAACTTCTCCCCTTAAAAGAAACTTTCAAAAAGGTATCGGTCTGGCTGAGATTCTATTCATTACCCTTAGACTACTGGTTTCCCTCCACCTTTGAAGCAATAGGAAACAAACTAGGGAAATACATGAAGACCTCAGAAGCTACCCTAAAAGGAAGGTACACATCGTATGCAAGAATCTGCATAGATATGGATGTTTCTGGAGCACTCCCAGAAGCCATAAGCCTGGAATTCAAGGATGAGGAATGGATCCAAAACATAGACTATGAATAGATCCCCTTTAGATGCAAAATATGCCACAAGCATGGACACTTTATCAGAGAATTCCCTCTTAATAAAAGACAAGAAGCGGCGAACCCCAAAACACAACAAGATGAGGAAGGGTTTATAACACCGAACCACATGAATAGACCAAATAAAAAGAAAAATAAAACCATGGCAGGAAATAACCAGGAATAAAAAGGAAGGGAGGGACCAAACAAACAAAGGGACAGTAGACGAAAGAGACTCGACAAAATACCAAGAAGTCATAGACCAAGCAACAAAAGAGGCTACCCACCAGCCAAGCAACACGACCATGCAGGGGAGTTGCGCAACCCCAATGGTCAGAGAAACAAAAGATGATAACACTGCCATGCAAGATGCAGAGGGAGATGCGGAGATGACCCTGAGCAAAGTCGGCACAAAAGACCTCGATCTCAGGGACTTGGTGGAAAGAGAAGGGATAGACCTCTCGGACATACTAGAACAATGGAAAAAGCAAGGAGTCGATAACGTACCAATAGAGAAACTCGACCGCATCCAATACCTGTTTCTCCTATGGGAGGAAGCCAAAGCCAAAGGAAAAAAATGCACACACAGGGAGATAGGACACCTAGGAGTCAAAGCCGGAGAGGGACAGTTGCAACTATCACCCAAGCAGACGAGGAGGAAAAAAGGCAGAAAAACAAATAGTGTAGCACTACAAGAGCTGGGCGTGCTACTGTTAAACTCAGGTAAGATCAAGAAACTCTTTCCCCACTCACCCCCACATGTTTAAATTAAAGTTATAACATGGAATATAAGAGGCATAAACAACACAAGAAATCAAAGAATCCTTAAGACTAAACTAAATCAGGAGCAACCAGATCTATGTTTCCTTCAAGAAACGAAATGCACTACCGACAGAATGGAAGCAATCAGTAAACAACATTGGTGCAAATACAATATTGTGGTCATCGAAGATCACCAAAGGTCAGGCGATATTCTCACTTTGTGGAACCCACAAATTCTAAATCTAATAACAGCTGAAGCAACCAGGTACACCCTTACAGTATGCATGGAAATCATTGGAAACACGGAGGAGATTCTCTGCACTAATGTATATGGGCCCCATGGGCCAGACTAAAAGAAAGGAATGATTAGAGACCTAGAAGATATCAAATCCTGATCCACCAACCTCCACTGGATCCTGGCAGGGGACTTCAACACTATCAATTCACTTGCGGAGAAGAAAGGAGGTACAAGAAGATTGGATCGGGAGGCAGAGGAATTTTCACATTTTATAGACAGAGCGATGTTGGTAGACCTCCAAACCAAGAATGGCCAGTTCACCTGGAATAATAAACGGATGAACCAGTATCAGGTAGCTACAAGACTCGATAGATTCCTTCTATCAGAGTCAATCATTATGCAGGGGCTAACCTTAGATTGCAACATCCTTCCCTGGAGTGGCTCTGATCACTGTTCAGTGCAACTGGAAGAAGGCTTCCAATCAACACCTAAGAAAAGACCCTTCAGATTTGAGAAATTATGGATAGATCACCCGACTTTCAAGGAAATAATCAAACAATGGTGGCAGGAGGAGCAACTCGAGCAAGGGACAAGAATGTTCAAACTGCAAAAGAAACTTAAGTACATTAAAATTAAGCTCAAAGAGTGGAACGAGGAAAATTTTGGGAATATAAACAAAGAAAAAAATGACATAGCAGAAAAAATGAAAAAACTCCAAGAAACTTGCATTCTAGAAGGCTATATGGAGGACCGAAAAAAGGAAGAGCTCCAAATGACCCAAGAATGGGAGGCACGATGCTAGCAGGAAGAAACACTCTGGCGTCAAAAGTTCCACATCCGATGGCTAAAGGAGGGAGAGAAGAACACCAAGTTCTTCCACAGAACAACCATGGCCAGAAGAGCCCACAACAAAATCCTGAAGATCAAGGACCCAGATGGAATTGAGCGTGAGTCACACCAGGAGATTGAAACTGCTCTGGTCAAACACCTCCACGAGATAGCCCAAGAACCCCACCAAGACATATCGGCGGCCATTCAAAGAATAACCCAGCATATTCCATGCCTGGTCATAGAGGAACAAAATACCTCCCTGAACAAAGCAATTACCATGGAGGAAGTTGACCAAGCTCTACAGGAAATGCCCAGTGGCAAGGCACCGAGTCCAGATGGATTTGCAGTGGAATTCTTCAAAGCCTGCTGGGAAATCGTCAAATATGATGTTTATAGGGTAGTAGAAGACTCTAGAAGGTCCGCCTCCATCCTTAAAGAACTAAATGCCATAATGATCACACTAATCCCCAAAGAAAATGAAACCAAAACCCCTGACCAATATAGACCTATAGCACTATGCAATGTGGTTTACAAGCTAATCTCCAAATTTATAGCAAATAGAATGAAACCCCTCCTACCTTCACTGATCTCGCAAGAACAGACAGGCTTTGTGGAAGTAAGACAAATAATGGACAACATCATCCAGGCCCATGAGATCATTCACACCTTGAAGCTCCAGAAGAGGGGGGGGGGGATGTTAATACAACTAGACCTGGAAAAAGCTTATGATAAAATTCGCTGGCAATATATGGCCAAGACCTTGAAAGCTTTTGGTTTTAACCAACACTGGATCAACTTTATTGTTAGTCTTGTGTCCACAACAAGCTACTCGCTACTAATCAATGGAGCCTCGGCCAAACCTTTCTGGCCCACGAGAGGTATCAGACAAGGAGACACGCTGTCCCCCTTCCTTTTCATCCTGATGATGGAAGGCCTCAACCAGAGCATAAAGAGCACAACCGCAACTAGGGAAATAACATGGCTCAAACCCTTTGAAAACTGCCCTACTTCTACTCACCAACAGTTTGTAGATGATACCTTACTCCACGACATACCCATGGTCAGGGAAGCCAAAGCCTACAAACGAATCCTCAAAGACTTTGGGGAAGCCTCGAGTGCAGAGATCAACCACTCCAAGTTGTAGATCTTCTTTTTAACACCAATCCTGCTATCCAAAGGAATCTGACCAACATTCTAGGCTTTGAAAGAAAAACACTCCCAACCAATTATTTGGGGGTTCCATTGACAGACAAAGTGTATAAAATGTCAACTTGGGAAGGAGTAATAAACATGTTACAGAAGCGAGTTAAAAACTGGACGTATAGATCCCTCAACCTAGCAGGCAGACTGATCCTAACCAAGTCTATCTTACAAGAAATCCCAACAATCATGATGTCAGTCTTTCCTACTCCATAGAGGGTCCTACAAAAATAAGATCCATCCAGAGGGACTTCTTATGGCGAGGAGTGGAAACTAAGAAAAAATGGGCCCTGGTAGCCCGGTAAAAAGTTTGCAGGTCAAAAAGCAAAGGAGGATTGGGGCTACAAGATCCACAAATGACCAATAACGCTTATGGGGCGAAACTTTGGTGGCGTTGGGTTAAATAAACTGCAACACCTTGGGTAAACCTATGGAAGGAAAAATACGCCTCGGACATAAGAGACTAGGACAAAATCCACTTTGGAGGAACTAGGGAAGGTTCAACAATATGGAATCTAGCTTGGTGCAACAAATCCTAGATCCAGACATATAGATTTTGGGAAATCAGGAATGGCAGAACAACCAGATTCTGGGAGGATGCATGGCAACAGGAACCAAGGATGGAAAACCCGGACAGGGGGACCATCCAATAGGACATCATCACACAAGGTAAAATCAATTTCTATCAATACTGGAAATAGGAAATGGACCGCAACAAATGGAGAACCTGGGACAAGATTACCCCACAGACCAATGTTATTTCCGCAACAACAATAAAAGAGGTGGAGGAGGAACTGGGAAGACGAAAAATAACAGTCAGGGAAGGAGAGGACCAGTTGAGGTGGGGACAAAAGGATGGAGGGGAATTCAACCTGAAAGAAGTCCAACACTATATGGCAGACCCAGATCAAGAAGACCCAACACAACACTGGGATAAGCTTTGGAAAAACCCCCAATGGCCAAAGATCAAAATTTTCCAGTGGCTAATAATACACAACCGCATCCTAACTTGGGATAACCTAAGGAAAAGAGGACTTACTGGTCCATCAAGATGTCATCTGTGTCAAGCCCAGGAGGAAACAACAAACCATCTCCTTGACGAATGCGCCTACACTGTAGAATTGTGGGACTGGGCGGCAAGTATCTTCCGTTAGTCCGACAGGAGTCGAGGTAACATTGCCGAAACCATCAATCACTAGAAAGAGAACTACAATGAACAAGAAGAGGTGAACCTCTGCTGGATCCTCACCCCAGGAATGATTATATGGTCGATATGGAAGGAAAGGAACCGATGCATCTTCAGAAACCAAAGATGGATAGAAGCAAAGGTCAAGGAAACAATAATCTCCATGATACAAGAGACGATGATGAGCCGCAACTGCTAGGTAGGCAGAGCGCAACCCACAGATCAGGATTCCCGAGTCCTAGAGGTCTTCCACCTGAACGGTTGATGCAACCCCAATCAATGCGAACAATCACCACAACTCCAAATCGTTGAGCGCAACTGGAAACCACCACCTTCAGGGTCACTCAAGTTGAATTTCGACGGGGCGACGAAAGGTAACCTAGGAAGAATAAGGTTAGGCGGAGTAATCAGGGACAACAAAAAAAACATCGTATGGATGTACACGGGAAGTCTGGGCAACTCAACAAACAACACCGCAGAATTCAGAGCCATGGAGATTGGCCTGGATATTCTAAGACGGGAGGGGATGACAAACGTTATAGTGGAAGGAGATTCTGCGATGGTAATCAACACAGTAAGGAAACTCCAAAATGGTACTAGAATGGGCAAAATCCAGAGGCACTGGCGATTGGCCCACCTATTGGAAAAAATCCAGGGGTACTTGTGGACAGAGATCATAGTAGAGTTTCTCTGGGTTCGGAGGTCAACAAATGGACTGGCAGATATAATAGCAAACAAGGAGGTTGATAGAGAATCTCTAGAATTGGACACAATCTAGAGGAACATACCGCAAGGCCAATTCAGAGAAGATTTCTCCCAACTTGCGGCAAAATACTGGGACAAAAGTCGTAGTACAGAAAGTTACGATAAGAATGGAGGCGCAATAGGCAATGGAGGGCACGTAGGATCTAGGCCAAATCCGATTGCCACCAATCAAACAAGGCTACAAATGCAGACACAGATCACACTTCAGACAAAAGTATGGCACCAAAGTCCCGTCAATAAAAAGAAGTACAGAGGCTGACCGTGTGAAAGCCAAAAATATAACTCGTAGGCAGCGAAGGACAAAGAATGACAGGGAACACCTCACCTAAGTACAATTATGGGACGGGGAAAGGAAAGGTGTACAATGAACAGGGTGAAACATTGGTGCAGGGATAATGGCAAGGTCATTAAAAACACATGCTCTGGAACAGATGATAGAGACCTGAAGAACCACCTTGATGTGGAGGCCATGATTGCAAGGACGTGACCGCAGTCGGGTCGACACCATAAAAGAATGGATAACAGAAAAAACCACAAATCAAAGAAAAACAATCACAGGGGCCACTTTACATACCAGAAAGAGGTGAAGTGGAACAGAGGAAGAACCTAACGCAAGAACCACCATTTGCAAGATAAGATGGTATGCATGAAGAAAACCAGTAGTAAGAGAGGCTCCCAGGGGATAGAACCTTCAAAGAGCGACCAGAGGACGACATGAATTGAACAGGTGGCCAGGGAAGCAAGGAGTACCTTCCTCAAGCAGGTAGACACAAAAGGAAAGACAACCATCAAAAATTGGGAGAGCGAAATCAACAACGCTCGCATAAGCAAAGCCTAGACAAAACTTTCCCAGGAAGCGAGGGGGATAAGGGACCCCGGAGCCACACAACCCAGGACAACTCTCTACCACAGGACGGTGGAGCAAGCCTGGAAAACAAAATTGCTGATAGGAAAGATGTGTGTGAACCAGAGTGAGACCAACATAACATAAACTAGAGAACAGAAGAAAAAGCGCAAAGGTATTCTCAACCGCCTAAGCAACTTGGAGGCGAGGGTTAAAAGACTTGCGGAAGACCAACGAAGTCAACTGGAGAAACTGGAGCGGATGGTAGGGCAATTTAATCTCTATCTACGATATGTCCACCATATATAAATAACTCCGACTGACAGAAATGGAACCCCTGCGTACATAAAAAAGATACACTTGGTGGAACAGAGGGAGGAGGACAAGGCACGGCGGGAATGAGATGAAGAGAACCCCATCAACCTGGACTAATGCAAGACTAGTCCCGGTTGAGTCTCTCAGTGTAGGAGCTAATCCCACATGCTTATGTTTTCTTTTCTTTCTCGGTTTCCTCTGTTTGTCAAATTGGATTATGGAGGTTTGATTCAGTTTCCCATGGTGGCGACCCAGGCCTACCCGATGATATATAGACCTTGAATTCCAGGGACCCTGGATCTGGTTTCCATTCTGGTAGATCTTGGGAGCCCCTGCATCTTTTTTGTACTATAATCTTCTACAGTAATATAGTTTTTTCACACTCATTTACAAAAACAAATATGGTCGAAAAAAATAAACGTGTATAAATTTAAAGTTGTAAACGTTTTGATAAAGGGTTAGCTCGATGCAAATCATAGATTTTATATGATGGAGTTTCATTGTTTGAGTGATTGGATGTTCNGATCTATATTACTGAAGATAATATGATAAAAAAGGTGGGCCTCATGGTCTGCCTAGAAGGAACCCAGGATAGGGGGTCCCTAGTTGTGCAATTTGTAATTAGCGAGGGATGGTTCTAGTCTTCCACCAAGGGAAAACAGACCAGACCTTCCAAGTTCAGTTGGACGAAAGAGTATATATATAAAGGAAGAGACTAAAAACATCATCCAAAACCAGAGCGAGAAATATATTTGCGCTAACCTAACTAGGCCTGGCATGATTGCCCATAGACTGCCAATTCATTAATCACAAACGGTGAAGTGTTTTTGCACCTGGGGGTGCTCCTTCCCACCATCTTCCTGGCTCTTGTTATTTTCCTTTTGTGAGGTCGTGAAAGTCTTCCTGATTTGAGCTGGTGAAACGTGTCCATCGGCGAGCGTGATGTCCATGTGATGAACATAATGTAGGTAGAGGTGGAATTGGGCAGCCAAATGCTCCATCTTGCTTTTCTGGTCCTTCTCTACCTCTACTAACAATTTGGTAATAGTTTCCAGACTGCTGAGGTGACGCAGGATCTCATCCAACATTGTCTTGTTTTCCTTGTTCTCCTCCTTCCTGGCTTCTTCACTTTCTGAAACTAATTTTTCGATCATCATCTTAGTTATCCACGCCATCTCCACCATTTTTTGGAAGAGGGTTTCCCTGGGTTGCGTGGCCCCCAGATCAGTTACCCAGTCTGCTTCCTATACCAATGCATCCCGCGCTTTACCTTTGCACTTGTTATTTAAGTCCTTCTCCCACCGGGTGATGGTTGCCTTCCCCTTCGGCACAACCTGAGTTTGGAAGGTTCCCTTCTCATCTTTCGCGGCCTGTGCCATTCTTGTTTTTCGCCTCGGATTGTTCAAAACTTCTTTCCTAGGGGGGTTCCTTTTCCTGTGCGTTTACTTTAGACATACCATCCTACTCTGCATGTCGCAACTCCTATGTTGGTTACTCAACTTGTGCCTCACTTCCCAGGTATTCATCCTATCCCTCCCCTAGACTCTGTGAAAATCCATGCTATTGTGCTCCTTCTGATTGCATCTATTTATGTTGTCCCTCTTCTTATTGACCTTTCCCCGATGTGAGCCCATCCTTTCAATATTGGTTTGCTCGCGGTGATGTGCACTTTCGTCAATTTTTCTGTTAAGGCATGGATGGTCATGATGGGTCGTCCTTTGTCCTTGTGCGGTTACTACCCTTACTCGCTTGTGATCCGGTTGTAATGCTCTTCGTACCTGTACCTTTCCTGGTGGGTCTGTTTGGGTTATAATCTGCCCCACATGCCTTACATCATTTGTTGCATGCGACTTGTTCCCTAGCCTTTCACTCGGGCTTTCCCCATGCCTCTTACTGGCATATTGGCCTTGCTTTCGTTCGTCTGTCTGTTGCTTATTATAATCTTGCATGATGATTAGTGTCAGAGTATTGGGCCATCCTATCCTGCCTAGGGCCTGCGTACCTTCTGCGGGGCCTTGTAATATCCTCCTCGATGTGACCTTCCAAGCTTAACCTGCCTTCACGATATTTTTCTGCAAGGTGGTTGCAGTCTGTTCTGAGTTGCCCATACAAAATGTTGATCCAAGTGTCGTCTAGTTCCCGGTCTTCCTTGATGACCCCCTCATTAGCGAGCCTGTCCGCTAGCGCATTCGCTAACCTGTGCACTCGACGCAACTCCACTATGTTCAGATTTCTTAGATGTTCCTGGATTTTCTATAGGGAGTGTGCTAGGTGCCAGTGGCGTTGAACCTTGCCCACTCTTGTTCCATTTTGGAGTCTTTTCGTCGTGTTGATAACCAGGGTGGAGTCACCTTCCACGATGATGTTTGTCATCCTTTCAGGACTTAGGATTTCGAGGCCAAGTTCCAGGGCTCCAAATTCCACCGCGTTGTTGGTTGAGTTTCCCATGCTCCTAGCGTACAATCAGATGATGTTGCTGTCACTGTCTCTTATCACACCACCTTCCCCTGCCACTCCTGGATTTCCTTTTTCCACCTGTCAAAGTTCAGTTTGAGGAACCCTAATGGAGGGGGAGTCCAGTTACGGGCTCTTATATGGAGTTGTGGGTTGCGCCCTACAGTTAGGTTGTTGCACCAATTTTTCAGTTGGAAAAGGTCCAGGATCTGAGAGTCTTGGTCTGTGAGTTGTTCTTTATCCATATTGCAGTTGCGTCTCTACACCATTTCTCTTATTTGAGCTATTATTATCTTCTTTATCCTCTCTGATGGTATGCTTTCATTCTTGAATATGCACCTGTTATGCTCTTTCCAGATTTCCCATATGATCATTCCTGAGGTTCACCATTTTAATTTCACTGTAACCCTCATTCTAGTTGTTGATGGTTTCGTTGATGTTCCCCTGGATCGTATTGGATTGGCGGAAGCTATATGCCGCCCAATCCCAAATCTTTGTTGTATAACTGCATTTGTCGAGGAGGTGGTTAGTTGTTTCCTCCTTGTCTAGACAGAGATGGCAACAGGAGGGCCCTATGAAACCCCTTTTACATGAGATTCTCCCAAGTTAGAATTCGGTTGTGTAGAACAAGCCATTTGAACATTTTGATTTTTGGCCATTGGGGGATTTTCCAATTTTTTTCCTACTGTTGCTCCGGATTTTCTTGGTCCTGACCCGCGATGTAATACTGTGCTTCTTTTAAGTTGAATTCACCCCCATTTTTCCTGCCCCACCTCAATTGGTCGTCTTCTTCCAAGACCCCAATTTTCCTTTTTCCCAATTCCTCCACCTCTTTCGTGATTGTTTCGGTTTGGGCTCTATTTTGTGGCTTAAGTTTTTCCCAGATCCGCCACCTGGCGCTGCCTTCCATTTGCTTCTAGTAATGATGGATTTTTGTTTTTCCTTGCCCAATCATTTCCTGTTGAAGCTCCTCTTTGTCCGAAGTTTCCATTCTGGGTTCCTGTTGCCATGCGTCCTCCCAAAACCTTGTTGTTCTACCATTTCTGACTTCCCAGAAGCTGCGTTTCTGGATCCAGTGCTTGTTGCACCATGCAAGATTCTAGATGGCTGATCCCTCCCTTGCGCCCATGAACCGAATTCGCTCCTGGTCGCTTATGTTTGGGGCATACTTGGCCTTCCATAGGTTTTTCCACGGTGTCGAATTGTCTTTTACCCATCTCCACCAGAGCTTTTCCCCGTAGGCTTCGTTGGTTACCCATGGGTCCTGTAACCCCAGGTCGCCTTTGCTTTTTTGGTACGCATACCTTATCCCAGGCCACCAGGGCCCATTTCTTTTTATGTTTTGCACCGCACCATAGGAAGTCTCGCTGGATGGATCTTATCTTTTGTAGAATTCCTTTGGGGGCTAGGAACACTGACATCATATACGTCAAGATTGCTTGAAGAACTGTTTTGGTGAGGATAAGCCTTCCAGCCAGGTTTAGGGCTCTATATGTCCAATTTTTTACCCTCTCCTGTAGTTTGTTGATAACTCCTTCCCACGTGGCCTTGGTGCAGGCTCTGTCCTTCAGGGGGATTCCCAAGTATTTCGTTGGGAGCGTTTTGCGGTCAAACCCCAAAATGTTGGCCAGGTTATGCTGAATTGCTGGATTAGTGTTGAAGAAATATATCATGGATTTGGAGTGGTTTATTTCTGCCCCCGAGGCTTCCCTGAAGTCTTATAATATTCTTTTGAAAGACTTTGCTTCCTTTTCCGTGGGTGTGCCATGGAGTAGGGTATCATCAACGAACTATTGGTATGTGGAGGTTGGACAATTTTCATAAGGTTTGATACCTTTTATTCCCCAGTTGCAGTTGCACTTTTTATACTTCTGCTTAGCCCTTCCATCATTAGAATGAACATGAAGGGGGACAACGGGTCCCCTTGTCTTATGCCTCTGGATGGATAGAAAGGTTTGGTTGGGGCTCCATTGATTAGTAGCGATTAGCTTGTCAATGAGACTAGAGTGACTATCCAGTTGATCCAGTGTTGGTCGAACCCAAAATATTCTAGAGTCTTAGCCATGTAGTGCCACCTTATTTTGTCGTAAGCCTTCGCCAGATCAAGTTGGATTATCATCCGCCCTCTCCTTTGGATTTTCAGCATGTGAATGATCTCATGGGCTTAGATGATATTGTCCAAGATTTGTCTGCCTTCCACAAAACCCGCATGTTCCTGTGAAATCAGTGTGTTAAGTAGTGGTTTCAGTCTATTGGCTATGAATTTGGATATTATCTTGTAAACTACATTGCATAAAGCTATAGGCCTGTAGCGATATGGGGTTCTAGCTTCATTTTCTTTCGGGATTAGAGTGATCATTGTGGCATTTAAAGATTTCAGTATGGATGTCGATCTCCTGGAGTCCTCCACCACCTCGTAAATATCATTCTTAACCACTTCCTAGTAGGATTTGAAGAATTCCACTGTGAAACCATTTGGGCCTAGGGCCTTTCTATTGGGCATCTCCTGGACCACCTAGTCAATTTCTTCCTTGGAAATGGGTTTGCTTAAGCCAACATTTTTCTCCTCTATGACCAACTTGGGGATGTGATGAATTATTCTTTGTATGGCCTCCGGTCTATCTTGGTTTGGTTCCTGGGCTATCCCCTGGAAGTGGTTGACCATTGTATTCTCAATTTTCTGGTGGGATTCTCTTCTGATCCCGTCTTGATCCCTAATCTTCAAGATTTTATTGTGGGATCTTCTTGCAATAATTTCTCTATGAAAAAACTTGGTATTCCTCTCTCCTTCCTTTAGCCACCTTATTATGGACTTTTGACGCCACAAGGTTTCTTCCTGCAGGCATCTCGCTTCCCATTCCCGGGTCAAATGTATCTCTTCTTTTTTCCGATCCTCTGTGTATCCCTCTTTGATGCATTGTTCCTATAGTTTCCTCATTCTATCCTCGATACTCTTTTTCCCCTGGTTTATATTTCCAAAGACTTCCTTGTTCCACTCCTTGAGTTTTTGTTTGATGTATTTGAGTTTTTTGTGAAGTTTGAAAATCCTTTTCCCTTGGTTCGGAAGTTCCTCCCACCACCATTGGTTGATGTTCTCCTTGAAGGTGGGATGGTCGATCCAGAACTTCTAAAATCTAAATTGTCTGTTCTTTGGTGTGGATTGAAAATTTGCTTCCAGTTGAACTGGCCAGTGATCTGATCCCCCCCATGGGAGGATGTTGTAGTCCAAAGTTAGTCCCTACAACATGATTGATTCCAACACCAAGAATCTGTCTAGCCTTGTAGCTATTTGTTGGTGACCTAGTTGTTTTTTGTTCCAGGTGAACTGACCGTTGTTGGTCCTGATGTCCACGAGCTTCATTGTGTCAGTGAACGATGAGAAATCTTCCGCATCTCTGTCCAATCTCCTGGTGCCCCGTTTTTTCTCCGCGAGTGTAGTGATGATGTTGAAATCCCCTTCCAGGATCCAATGGAGGTTGCAGGTACGCTCCTTTAGATTCTCTAGGTCGAGGAGCAATCTCCTTTTTTCCTCCATCACCTGGGGGCCATACACATTAGTGCATAGAATTTCCTCTGTGCTCCCTATGATTTTCATATTAACAAAAAGTGTGTTTCTCGTGGCTTCTGCTGCAAGTAGGTTCACCGATTGTGGGTTCCACAAGGTGAGGATACCTCCCACCGTCTGTTGTCTTTCGAAAACCAACATCTTGTACTTCCTCCAATGTTTTTTATTGATTGTTTCCATTCTGTCTAAAGTGCATTTTGTCTCTTGTATGAAACATAGGTGAGTTTGTTCCTTTCTCAATCTATTTTTAAGGATTCTTTGCTTTCTGGGGTTGTTTAGGCCTCTTATATTCCATGTTATGATATTCATTTAAACATGTGGGAGGGAATTGGGGAAGTTATTTTTAATCTTACCTGAGTTTATCAACAAAGCTCCTAGTTCTTGTAGGGCTACACTATTTGATTTTCTTCCTTTCTTCTGCCTTGCCTGCTTGGGTGAGTGTTGTGGTTTTCCATCGCCTATTTTGTTTCCCAGGTGTCCTATATTGCCATGCATGTGATTGATCCCTCTGGATTTCGCTTCCTCCCTTAGAAGGAAGAGATACTGAATGCGATCGAGTTGCTCCGCTGGCACATTGTCTACTCCCTTCCTTTTCCATTGCTCCAATATATTCGGTATATCTATTCCTTCCCTTTCCACAATATCTCCGAGATCTGGGTCCTTTGTTCCTACCTCACTTGGAGTTATTTCCGAATCTCTGTCTACTTCCTGCATTGGGGTGTTGGCATATTTGCTTCCTCCTTCCCTGGACTTGCACTGCCTCCCTGTTCACCTTTGTTGCTTGGAGTTTCTGTGTTCTCCTAAGTTGTGTGTTCCCTCACATCCTTATATTTCGTCTTTTCCGTCCCTCCTTCTTCCCCATGGTTGGGCCTGCCCCTTCCTTATGTTCTAAGTTTGGATTCTAGGTTGCTTCCTATTGGGGCCTTGCCTTGTCTCTTGTTTCCTCTACCTTTGTGATTTGGCTTCACAAAACTGTCCTCATCCTGTTGTAGCTTGGTGTTTTCCGCTTCTTGTTTTTTTTTAAGAGGGCATTCTCTCAGTAGGTGTCCATGTTCATGACATCTTCTGCATTGAAACGAGATATGATCATAGTCTATGCTTTGTATCCATTCCTCATCCCTAAACTTCAGGCTTATGGCTTCTGAGAGCGCTTCTAAAACATCCATCTCGATGTAGATCCTTGCGTAGGATGTATATCTTCCTTTTAGAGTAGATTCTGATGTCTTGACATATTTTTTGATCTTGTTCCCTATGGCTTCGAAGGTGGATGATAGCTAGTAGTCTAGTGGTAAGGAGTAAAGCCTTAGCTAGACTGGGACATTTTTAAAGGTTTCTTTCTCTGGGGAGAAATTTTCCTTCCATGGACAAATGTACAACCCCACTAAGGTGTGGAAATATGCCCCTCCCTCAAAGACTTTATCCCTATCCTCCAGGTTCATAAAGAACATAGTGAAGAAACCTTTCGAGACCAAGATGAGTTCCACTTCTCCACTTGGCTTCCAATGGTATTTTATCCAGTTGCACAACATTTTTTCTGTGGGCCACATGCCCATGAACTTGCAGATCAGTGCATGCGTCTTCATTTGATCTCGGAAGAGTTGCATTTGGGGGTCTTCCAGTATAACCTTGGGTATCAGTGTTGTTTTAGGTTTGCACAGGTTGCGCCCCTTTGCCCCACTGGGGTTCGTCGTTGCCTGTGCACCGTTCTGGGCTTCTCTGTCTCCTTCCCCCATGTGATCACTTTTTTCTTGGTTTCCCTCTTGGTTCTTTTTCGATCTTGAACCCAAGGTACCTGTTAGAGGTTCTTTGAAACTGTCGCCTCATGGGACTTTCCCTCTGTCCACCACTACCTGCTTGTATGAGGGGGTTGCAATCCCTCCCCCTTTGGTGACCATATTGGCCGCTGCTGAGATCGCGACTATCAAACCCTAGCTTGAAAATTTCTCCAGAGCCGTGCCTTCGCAAGATCAATTTTTCCAAAAGGTATGCGGGCTTGGCTCAGTTAAGTTTTTTTCCGTGACTAGACCACGTCATTGCTCGGGTTTGAGCACAAGACCCGAACTTCATTGTGAGAATGAATTTACCATCCAACTACCTCCGCTGACCTTTAAAGGTATGCGATCTTGGCCAGGTTAAGTTTTTTTACGCGACTAGACCACGCCCTTGCTCGGGTTTGAGCACAAGACCTGACCTTTGTTGCAAGAACGAATTTACCATCCAGCCGCCTTCGCCGAACTTAAAAGGTATGCGGGCTTGGCCCAGTTAGGATTTTTTCCACGACTAGATCACGTCCTTGCTCGGGTTTGAGAACAAGACCTGGCCTTCATTGCAAGAATGACTTTACCATCTAGCCGCCTCCGTTGACCTTTAAAGGTATGTGGGCTTGGCCCAGTTAAGATTTTTTCCGTGACTAGACCACATCCTTGCTCGGGTTTGAGCACAAGACCTGACATTCATTGTGAGAACAACTTTACCATCCAACCACCTTCGCCGACCTTAAAAAGGTATGCGGGCTTGGCCTAGTTAAGCTTTTTTTCGTGACTAGACCACGTCCTTGCTCAGGTTTGAGCACAAGACCTGACCTTTGTTGTGAGAACAACTTTACCATCCGACCGCCACCACTGACCTTAAAAGGTATGCGGGCTTGGCCCAGTTAATCTTTTTTCAGCAACTAGACCACGTCCTTGCTTGGGTTTGAGCACAAGACTTGACCATCGTTGCGAGAACGAATTTACCATCCAGTTGCCTCCGTCGACCTTCAAAGGTATGCGTGCTTGGCCCAGTTAATCTTTTTTTTGCGACTAGACCATGTCCTTGCTTGGGTTTGAGCATAAGACCCGACCTTCCTTGCGAGAATGACTTTACCATCCAACTGTCTCCGTCGACCTTAAAAGGTATGTAGGCTTGGCCCAGTTAAGCCTTTTTCCGCGACTAGACCACGTCTTTGCTCATGTTTGAGCACAAGACCTGACCTTTGTTGTGAGAACAACTTTACCATCCAGTCGCCTCCGTCGACCTTAAAAGGTATGCGGGTTTGGCCCAGTTAAGAGTTTTTCCGCGACTAGACCACGTCCTTGCTCGGGTTTGAGCACAAGACCCGACCTTCATTGCGAGAACTAATTTACCATCCATCCACCTCCATCGACCTTAAAGGTATGCGGGCTTGGACCAATTAATCTTTTTTTCGCGACTAGACCACGTCCTTGCTCGGGTTTGAGCACAAGACTTGACCTTCGTTGCGAGAACAAATTTACCATCCAGCCGCCTCCGTCGACCTTCGATAGTGGATGTTCAAATTAAAGGATACGTAAAATTAATAATATTGGATGTTCAAATTAAAGGATATATAAAACTAATAATAAATATGTTATATTTCGTGGATTACATCATCAATAATATTAATCTGTTATATTATTCGGTATTGTGTAATTATTTGATTTCATTAATTTTATTATATTAATGGACGTGCGTAGTATTGATAAAAGATCATTTCAATTTTTATTATTTATGGTATTTTTTTTCTAA
>SNQJ01S0195244.1:0-11256 GCA_010110895.2 Picea sitchensis | reverse complement strand
TACGCGACCTCCCGGTCTTAGGATCGTTCTGATTTCTCTTCGAGTCGAAGCGGCTCCTTTAGTTCCCTACTGGAACTTTCAATGAATCAAATCCACAAGTCCTTCGTGAAAACTCGCTCTGCACAACATGCACTCAGCGTGAGTCTTCACCTCCACACGGCCACCAGACATGACTGCGACCCTTTCCAAAAAGGGATTTCGGGTTTCGCAATTTTGGGAGTTCTAATGTCAAGTTTCTTGACCCTTCGATTCCCCGAACTCCGAAATGTTGAAATTCTGGTCTATTCAATTGTGTCCTCCGTGACCACAACTCTTCTCCACATCCACATCGCATTTCGCGACTTTGGGATTTCTAACACCAAGCGCCCTGGCTCCTTGTCCTCAGAACTTCCAGAAAGTCGAACCACGAACTATCGAGATGTATGACCATAGTCCCACTCCAAAAATACATTGCTTTCGGGACTTTGGGGTTTCCAATGCCGTAGTGTCCGATTGCTTGTCCTCAGGATGGCCGAAAATCTGAATCCTGAAATGCCGAAATGGTTGACCTTGTTCCGTAGCCCGACGTTATTCCTCCATCTAATTTCGGGTTTTCACGTTTCGGGACTTCATGATCCCGGCTGCAACAAATCCCTGCCCCTTTGAGCTCCCGGTATCCGAAATATTGAAGTACCGAACCCCGAAATGTCGGTCTTCCGCTCCAGACTGGGATCAACGGCTCATAGCCTCACCTTATCCGACGAATTGTGTATTTTCGAGATTTCACGAGTCAAGAGATCCAAACTCTTACCCTTTGCATTCCTGGTAGCCGAAATGCCGAAATCCTCCTTTCAGGAATTTCCCAAAACCTAGACCGCTCGCCACGTGTCCTCCTGTTGGACGGTCACGATCCTTTCAGGATTTCGTGGGTCAGGAGTCTTGACTCTTGCCCTTCGTATCTCCCGGTAGCTGAAATAACAAAATAGGCCTTTCGTTCCCTTCTTCACATATGAGGGTTAAACCTCGTGTAACTTCTCCTGGATCTGATGGCTATCGGTCCATGCGCCCAGATCTGACAGTCCAAATCTCTTTTTCCTACACACTCTTCTCCTGCTTGCCTAGACGTAGATTCAACGGTCCAGATCTCGTTCTCTCTAGCTGATCTAACGGCAGCTGTGCTCCCTCTTGAGCTTACGCTTCTTCCTGAACTTGGAAGACTTCAAATGCTTCAAAGGTCTCAACCTTTTCTCCTGCTGTGAAGCCCGTATCCTCGGCTCCCACCTGTATTCTAAGGATGTTGTCCCTCCTGATATTTTCAACTCTTATCCACCAAAGGGTGTCTCGACTTCGACGATTCCTTGCAGCGATGGCTCTGTGCACAAAGGCACTTTTCCTCCTGAGCTTAGTCCTCTCTGAAACCTTGAAAGGTTTACCGACTTTTGCACTCTTTGCAAAGTCTCTGCACATAAAGGTGTTATCTATCCTAAGCTTCGGGAATCTGGAATAAGTCCTCTCTCACTCCCGCTCCTACTACCTGACGAATCTTCAGACGACTGTCTGTCTGTCAACACTTTACTCAGGTGTTGGCCTGGTGCATTCCTTGCACAGGTCTTTATCCTCTTGAGCTTCAATTGCTCAGGCCTATAAGGTTTCTGCCCCTTTCTCTCCTTGAAAGGATGGAAATGCCCTCTGGAAACTTCCTGCTCAAGAACTCCTTCCTGAGCCTACAAGGTGTTCAGTAACCCTGTGAAGGTCTTCCTCTTGACACTTATTCTCCTTTATGAACTCAAACAAGAGTTCTTTTTGTGCACACCTGCACCAACTCAATGCCCTCCTGGCAGAGTTTTCCATAATCATCAGTGATTCTATCTTCTTGTCGAACTCGAAATAGATTTCTTCTCCTAATGCATCCTGTGCATTCGCTTAATGCCCTCTTGGAAGAGGCTTACAGAATTCTAAAAAATTATGTCTTCTCTGTGCCTTCTATGCACCTGCTCAATGCCCTCCTGGCAGAGCTTCTACAGAATCCCTCAATGATTCAGGTCTGTATTATGCTCTCTTCTGCACAGTCTTACCTCCAAGGTATTCAGCAACCTTGAGGATCCTCCTTGAGTCAGTGACTTTAGCTGGTGCGCCCTCTCGGCACGTCTTTTTCTGAATTCACATAATTCATAAGTGCACTCCTTGCACAGGCTTACAGAACCCGCAGTATTTTGTCATGCAACCTCTTGCGTGAAGCCTCAAAGAACCCAAACCTGGAATCAAAGAACTCACAGACAGTAAATTTTGTTTATCCCTGCAAATGCATACCTAACATACATCTACAACATATCATCAACACATAAAGACATTCATTCATGAACTCATAAACATGTGGACAACAACATGTAGAAAAAATTGCTATGTTTGTATTAATCAAGAATGTCTGATTACAATGTGTTCGAGCTCGGACTGCAACAGAGTCTCGGCTCTCTTCTCCCCTTCTAAAACTCTCTCTACTCTCTAAAACTAACTACTAGATAGCAAGAAGATCTTTTTACAAAGAGGGTCTCTTTGAGCTCTTCCCTCCAAGCTACCTACTCTATTCAATTACATTGAATGGGTTGTCTAGTCCAAATCGGATCTAGATCCCAGCCTTACAACCATTTAAGGCAACTCTTTATCTAAGCCTGCGCATACACATGGCTTTTGTCTCTTTGGCCTTACAACATTAAATACAATTTCAAAATTTGAAATTTTGAAAGTGAGAGGGCTATGCCTCTCCTCTCCATTGAATGTGCGCTTGATGTGTTGGATGGTTGGTGCGTAGCTAGCTTTGGATCGATGCTCCTGCATCACATGCTTACCTAGAGTATTACCTATGTCTAGTAATATTTCTTCTAGCCAAGAATCTTGGGGTAAGGAGTACAGACAAATCCATACCGAAGCGTAGGCAAAATTCTCTTTCTCTGGGCAGAAGCGTTTAGTCCAGAATCATAGATATAGCCCCGCCGAGTTGTAGAAGTAGGGTCCTCCTTCGAATACCCGATCTTTATCCTCCAGATTGTAGAATATGACTGTGAAGAATCCCTTAGAGATCAGTTAGAGATCGTAGTCTCCCTTAGGGCTCCACTAGGTTTTGATCTAGCGAGCTAGGTCTCTTTCTGAGGGCCAAAGGCCTAGGAATTTGCCTATGAGGGCATGGTCCTTCATGAACTGGGTGTGCTCGCCTATTTTGTTTCTTTTTGTGGTATACCGTGGTTTCGGCGAGCTCTACGGAATGCATTTTCCTGGTATCCAGGCACGAGCAACTTTTGGATATGAAGTCTCTACATCCATGTTCATGCCTGTGCCTCCTTGTGTTTCGTCCCGCATGTATTGATCTCGCAGGTGTTGTGGTGGTTCGAAAGACGGTCTACGTGTGCAGATGTTTTGTGGGTCATTCATTGCAATGTTGCGATAAGAGGGGGCTTCCGCCCCCCCTTCAACAGTCATTTTGTTGCGCTGGTCAGAGCCTTGGTGCAGAGTGCGTCAGGTGGTTGCAGGGGTGTTCAGCGGAGTAGACAGGGGAAGTCATGAGCGCATGAAACCCTAGTTGTAGAGTGCATCCTCAGCTTAACCAAAAGACAAGTTTTCAATTGTTGCACAACATTGAGAAATCTAAATTCAATTAATATCATTTGAGAATTAAAATTTACCCAAAGTGGAAAAAGATAATTGCACAACCTTGTGCAAAGTTGACGAACCTCCTTAGCAATAATGTGAAGATTGTGTTACTCAATTCACAACCTTACGAATATCAATTAAGTTGACAATGATGAACTATGGTGTAAACATATGAAAATGTGTAAATAAGTTATTTACTTATGTTAATTGATTATTTAGGCTTGTAGTTTAAAGGAGAAAAAAAAAATTGACAAGAAATGAGATAACTTAGACATGTTACACATTCAACATTTCACTTATTTACTTACTAAGTTTTACTTTACATTGAACATTTACTATTTAAATACTAAATTTTAGTTCCACATTAAAAATTTACTAAGCTTTACTTCACAGTGAACAATTTACCTTCTTGCATATTTTTACAAAGGTTTATCCTAAATGTTTTTAGTCCAAACACTTTACATTGCTTCCCACATATGCTAACCTTCCCATTGAAAATTTCACTTATTTTCTTCTAGCATATGCTAATGTCCCCATTGAACATTTCACTTACTTACTAAGTTTTGCTTTACATTGAATACTTTGCATTTTTGCTTGTTTTTAACAAAGTCTTATGCTAAATGTTTTTGAGTGAACAATGTGAAATGTTTTTACTTTTTTCTTTCTTTTTTCTTGTCATTGTCCTATTGCATAAACATTAATGTTATTCTTCTTTATTATATGTATTATTTAATTATTATCTTTTGACAAAAAACTATTCATTACATGTGCATTTAGTTATATTAAGTTTGGTTGTTTAACATATACTTCCCAACTAACTCTATAGAGACTGCTTTGTCATACAACCATTATTTGTTACTAATGTATGTTTAATCGTCTATTTATTTTTAAATTATTCCTTTTTTATTTCATAATTAAAAATAAATAAATATTTGAAAAACTCTTAAATATAATATAATATATGTTGTATATAATTAAACTCCTTTTATGTCACAATTAAAAATAAATAAATATTTAAAAAAAACTATTAAATATAATAGATATAGTATATAAATAAGAATTTATTTTTATGTCATAATTCAAAATAAATAAATATTTGAAAAATCTATTAAATATAGATGTGGTATATAAATAATTAATGAACTTCAACCAACCTTTTTGAAAAAATAATCATTATTAAATGGAGGTGATTGGCCAACCTCTCTCACTAAAAACCTTAAACTTTTGACAATCATACAATTAGTTAATGAACTATAAATTGAGATTAAAATTCATAAATCACAAACAAAAGTGATAAAGTGAATTACAAGTTTCATTTCTTTGTTATACATATCTCCAATACCTATCATTTCTTACCTTCCATCATTAAGAGAGCTTGCAAAAGACTAGGTGGAAACTAAATAATCCAACCTACATTCAAACCCAATAGTCAATCAATAGCTCTAAGTCGAGAACCATGCGCACACCACTAGATACAATTTTGGAATTTAATTATTGTCAAAAACAAGTTGTTAAAAAGAACTTTTTGTTAAAAGAAAAAAAAACATTAAAAAACTTTCTTTGTGTATTCCAGATACATTATAGAAAATTGGACTAAACATATTCTTTTCCCTCTACAATTTATGAATTGAAAATGGACTATTCAAATTATGATGATGGCTAAAAAAAGACTACACATTTATGTCAGACTCTTCCTAAAAATACTAACATATATAGGTGTACAATAATGTCCTAAATATAACAAGTTACAGTGTTCCGGAAAATAAAAAAAACTAGTCTAAAGACCATCAATAGTCTCCTCCAACGATATTTGTAGGATATGTAAAGCAAGACCTGCTTTTGATAAAGTATCAACAATGGTGTTTAGTTCCCAATAAACATGCATGAAGGAAATCTTTTCTACATTCTTCTTAATTTGGGCTACAAGTGGAAGAAGAGTAATTCTTTGGACATCCAATAAATTCTTCATTGGCTTGATTAACATGAGGGAGTTTCCAAATATTTGGATTTGATGTATTTCTCTACTCATGGTTTTCATGAATAAGCATCTTAATGTAATAAATTCATCATAATTATTAGTACATTTTCCCATATTTGTTCTATATGGGACATAATGACTATTTGATATAAATAAAATGTTCTCTATACTAGATATAGAATCAGGTCCTTGGAAAGAATTATCAAAATATACTCAAGGTATAGATTTGGAAACCATTACTTCACCCACCTATCTACGGACTCCAACCAAATAAATTATTTTCTTAAATTTCTTCGAGACTTGTCTTTCATACCAACTCTTTAGATAGTCTTCAATACATGACCCACTCCATATAATATTTAATCCCATCCAAGATTCCATATCCCTTCATATTTTCTAGGAAAAAGAACATTGTATAAAAAGGTGTGTAATAGTTTAAACTCCTTATTTACACAAAATACAAATCTTAGGACCTTCTTTGATCATTTTCTAAATCATCTCCCAAGTAAGGACCTTGTTTTTCAATGCTAGCCACATGAAGAATTTAATCTTCATTGATGTCATATTCTTCTAAATTTTATCCCACCACCCATTAGAGTACTACTGAGCATTGGCCCAAAGAGCCCTATAGCCCAAACTAGCAGTGTAGTGTCCGTAGTATTGTTTTCTTCCCACATTTTTTCATAAAATTCCTCACTTAATATGATATATGTTCTCCTTAACTTAGACAAAATAAGTATTCCAAGTATGTTCATGCACATCCAACATACCTATCTCCTAAGTAGTCAACCACCCTTGGTTCCAAATGTTGGTAGTTGTAGGATCCCCTACCTAGTGAAGTGTGCATCAGCCTAAGTCTTGTAATACTGAATCAAATTAGTGGGTTAAACAAATCTCAAGTTTTTGTTAGGAATAACATATATATTAATAACATAAAATAGTCACAATAAAATATCAAGCACATGACATAATGATTTATCTTAGAAAACCATTATGGGAAAGAACAACCAAAGATATCATTGTTCCCTTGACTAAATCCAATCAGCCAAATGAGCCTTTATTGCTCATCTATAGGCACATTACAATGGAGTATCCTAATCATTTTAAAGTATTCAGTACATGCAATCCATGGGCACAAAACCATGTGCTGCCAAAACCATGGGCCCGAAAACCACCATTATTTACCTAAAATGGATTTAACTCATTGACTCTTTGAGAAAGTCAAGTTTAACCCAAAAAACCCCATTTTAAAATTGACTTGGGGTAATTATCATCCTAACCCCCTTAATCATAACTTGGTCCCATCCATCTCACATTCTGATATTACTTCACACATTCCCCCTTAATCAAAGATTTGACTTCTTTGATTCAAATATCAACCTAGCATAGAGTACATCTGCCACCCTCATACATATCCAAGTGGTTCATTCCACAAATTGATGCTACATCATATCTATTCATGTCAGGGATGACTCCACGCACTACTGCACTACAGGTATGTCTGAATAATAGGGCTTACAACAAACCTAGGGAGTACAACCTACCTAAGGCCAAGATTTACAACTTGGACCAAAAACTTTGGTTGAAACTTTGGGGTATCAAGTACAATTGATCATGCACCCCTTCTTTTCAAAAAAACATATATTTAAATTCAGATACAACAATCATTTGAATTCTTTACAACGACATCAAAATTAGCCTCATCATGTGCCCAAAACATAAGCCAATAGAAAAAAACTAGGATCATTGCCAATTCTTCTCACCATCTCTTTTTATTTTCCTCTTCATTTAGACTCTGCCTTTACTTTAGATCTGTGAACACATAGATCTTCTAATCTTGCATCACACATAGTTCCAATCTATGAAAGAACTACTTCCTTCCAGCTAGTTATTGTTGTCCTCAACACATTACAAAACAAGTGGATATTTTCCTATGTATGGAGGGTCTACAAACAACAACCACTCTCTCAGGAAGGAGGATCGGACATCCTCTCACTCCTTTTAAACTCACTCTCATACCACTTTTTAGGAATAAGAGAGAGATTAATAACATAAAATAGGCAAAATAAAAATATCAAGCACATGCCACCATGATTTATCTTGGAAAACCCTTACAAGAAAAACTAGCCAAAGATATCTTTGTTCCCTTGACAAAATCCAACCAAGTGAGCTTTCACCACTCACCTCGAGGAACATTACAATGGAGTATCCTAAGCCTTTTAATAGCTTCATTACATGCAATGCATAGGAACAATACCACGGGCTACCAAAACCATGGGCTTGAAAACCACCACTATTTACCTAAAATGGATTTAACTAATTGACTCTTTTAGTGAGTCAATTTTAACCCAACATTTTCCACACCCCATAAGAGTGTCTACTCCAATCCTCACTTGTGTTCCATCACCCACTTTCCAAGCCATATACGACCCTATTATTAGAAAAGAAAGAATCAATACTTTCAATTAATTAGAGGCATTTGTGGTAGTTTTTCTTTCATTTCTGATCCAATTTATTATTGTACCTAGGGCTATATATTTTTGAATAATTATTCACTTCCAAAGGATCTCCCTTATAATTAGGTTCCAATGAGTGTTTGCAACAAGGGAAGTTCCAAATACATGAATTTTCTTAAGTCCCCAACCTCCCTCATCTTTTGGTTTGGAAATAGATTGCTAGTTTACCAAGTGTGCCCCAACTTTGTCATAACTTCCTTTCCAAAGAAACTTGAAGCAAGTCTTTCTAATCTTCTCTAGAATTCCCTTTGGGATATGTTTCAATGAATTCTAGTAAAAAAGAATTGCTTCTAGTATATATTTAACTAGTACCATCCAGTACCATCCTCCCTCCTATAGAAAGTCATCTATTGCACTGAAAACCAATTCACCTCTTAATCTTGGCCAATAATTAAATCTACTCCCTTTTTCCATAGCCATTTGGTTTGAGAATAAAAACAAGATACTTGATACCTTCAATGAAGTTTATCTAAGGAAAAATTCCCTTAAAAGTGTAGGTTACCACTTCTTTGAGATATTTAAACACTATAAAGATTCACTAATTTCATTTTTCTCTAAAAATGATTCACCCAAATTCTATATGATAAAATTATTTTATTTTAAAAATCGCCAAAATTTTGTATAAAATTTATAAATTCCTTATAAATTTGTTTTTTTTACAAAAATGTTACTAAACATTTTATAGTTGGCATTTTAAAAATTAATAATATTCACCAAAATTTCTACTCTTCACGAAAAAATATGGATCCTTGAAATTTCCCTTTACCTTTACTAACATCATAACTCTACACTAAAAATGCCTTAAAAGAATAAGAGATAAATATTTGACCTTGAATAATATTAATTGAATAATGAGCTAATTGTATGTCATCTTCCGTAAAGAGAAAAGTCCTAAACTATAACCCTATCTCAACACCAATAGTTCCTTTGAGGACAAAACCCTAACTCACCCTCCGTCCCATCACTATCCCTAACCAAAAGTAAAGCATTATATACAAGAGAACACCATTTTGAAAAGTAGATTTTGTAGAGTATTTATTAGGATAAAATTTAACATTTGTACCACTTTGAAGGTATAGAATTGATTCGTTTTCAAAAGAAATTTGTTTACCAAAAGTAAAAAAGTAAAGTATTATATAGAAGAATGATATATGAAACATTTATTAGAGCATTTTGTTAAACATATAGAAGAATGGTAGATAAAATTTAATTTATAATAAGAAAATTCTAATCTAAATAAAAAAGAAGCTCCTCAAGAACTATTTCAATAGGTTTTCGAAGACTCTCCCCCAATTGTAATACTCAATGAGTGAGTCTCATTCCTCTCATCAAACCATATGTAGCATTCAAAGTTATAGTTCTAACATTATGGTTTACTAATTACTAATTGTTGTACCCCACAAGTAACCTCGGTAACCTGGATTTCTTTATGGCTATACCTCCACGCTTGTAAATATTAAGCATATTATGTTAACGAAAAGAGACATCCAATATTTAGTTAATGGAAATATTTTTCAAATACTATATACGATATAATATAATAAATATGTTTAATAAAAATTCATCACTACACCTTATTAGTCCTTGCCTTTAGGCCAAGGATTATAGTAATTGGGTTGGCTATTTTGAATACTTTTGCATGTAGTTCAATATATTTTAAACCAAAGTTTGGAAAATCATTTTACTGTTTATTTTTTATCAACCTATCAAATAATCACAACAATTTTTGTAAGCAAATCAAAAACTTTGAGGTCTTATTTGACCTCAAATCGATGCACAAAGTTAATTTTAGTGAAGCAAACTTAGGAATCATGACATACATTTACAATGTATATCGAAAATGTGGATTAATGCTAAATTTGAAGTTGGCATTAGTTCCAAACATTAAATGTTTGGAACTATGTATAGTCCATCGCTCCTAGTTGGTATCCCATATTTGTTTACTCCATCTCCGCATGGCAGTAGCTTCCAGGTGTGTAACATGCAGTAGCATGTAGCAGCACTTGTTTCACACCAACAACACTTGATTCACCATGTGTGGGGCATGAAACCTAGCAGTTGTATCGCCATTACTCGCATATCTTTAAAAACAAAATTGCCATAACTAGTTGTTGGTTATTCTTAACTCATTAGGAAAGAGGCTCGATCATTCCACTGTTAGAGAGCTTCTTCTTCACTAGTTCATAACCATAGCTCGTTTCATACTCAATCATCCATAGCTCTCATCATTCTCATTTTTGCAGCTAGCTGGAGAGTTCTAACACCTAATTTTTGCAGCTGACTGGAGAGTTCTAGTACATTGTAAATATCAAAATGATGAAATACCTGATAAATTTATGCACCATTGAATGATAGTTTTCTCTTCTTCTTGTGTGAAGTATCCCCTCTTGATCAGGTATCATATAATTCGTCCAGTAGCCCCACTTGATATCAGGTCTCAGATAATTTGTCCATTGTAGCCTACAACTCTTACCACAGAGAAGAAGTCCTGCACAGTCCAAAAAACAAATATAAATGTAAGAATATGTTTTTTTTTTAATTCTAGCTTTGGATTCTTAGAAATAGGATATGTGTTGATTAAATGCACCTTATACTTGCGTTGTCAGTTCGCAACATTGTTCATTTTGATCTGTTGAATGCCCATTCACACCTATGAGGCAACACTAGATTATGTTGCTTGCTCGATGGTGTTGCAATCACATTGTAAGTATCACCCTGGGTTGTTTCTCTGGGAGCATGGGCTACCTACTACATTATTTACTTCAAGGGGTCTTCATGTTTGATGTAACATTCCGAACACCAGTGAGCTTCAATTTCTAGGTTTGAAATGGGGAGGAAGAAACCAAGGGGACATTGCAACAAATATGATATGCGGGTAGGTCTAGGTGCATGATATACACTACCAGCGGGAAGGGTTCAATTTATAAATTTAACAAGCCTGATTGTTTTTCTCTCTGAATTGCATATGTTTATCTTATTAATAAGCGATCAAATTGATCACTAAATAAGTTATTCAATCATCTAAGCCAAAAACCTGGCACGAGAACTTGCAACCCTTGACATGGGCCTAGGGAGTGATTCTAGTCATGAAATAGCTCTTTGTTTCCACTAATCGGAAGCTTGCCTCAACTCCTTTTT
>SNQJ01S0195243.1:0-17544 GCA_010110895.2 Picea sitchensis | reverse complement strand
ACAATTTGTCTCTAAAATATGACAATGTTATTTTTACTTTAACACAAATGCCCTCTCAAACTCTGGAAGACATGATTTCATCACTCTTAGCAGAAGAAAAGAGGATGAAGGAAGGTGACTTGGAAGCCAATTCAAATTCTGAAATTGCACTATACTCCAAGGAAAGAAGAAATAAAAACATTGAATGCTTCTACTGTCGAAGACGTGGACATACAGCACTGAATTGCAAAACTCGTGCTAGTGATCTTTTAAATGGCAAACTGAAAGAATCATCTAACATAGTTGAGGACTCACTAGGTGCTATGCAAGAATACTCATCCAGTGATGATGAACCTTCTCAATCATCACTCAAGATGTTCTAGAATAGAGTTATTGTTTATGTATGTTAGAAATATATTGTAAAAACTTTTTATTCTTGTTGTATTTCGGTGCTCCAAGATCATCAGTTTCGTGTTATCTTTGTATTGTTGAGTGTAAAATGTCATTTTGTAAGATCAATTACTGAATGTTTCAGTATCGAGACTATTCTTCGGGGTATTTTAGAATCTTTGATCCTACAAATGATTCAAAGATGGTCGGAAGCAGTCTTATTTATGCTGGATGAATTGGTAGCTCGAAGATGATGGAGAGAAAGAGTGTGTCTATGAAGTTCAGAGATGGGTGTAACTGTGTATGAGGATCAGTCAGACAGTTTGTGTTGTAACCTTTTGTTATGTTGTGTAATGTAGTCATTAAGGGGGGCAGTTAGATAATAATCACTCATTAGGGATTCCTAGAGTTTAGGGATTATGTTGGGGGTATCTGGAGGAGGTTGAGATATTCCCTCAACTTCTCCCACAATAAGTGGAATAAGTTGGATCTCACTCCAACTATTTATGTACATATTGTATCTGAGTTTAAGAGTGCAATAATACAATTTGTTTTGTGTATGAGCTTAATTCTTTCAATCTTCAAGTGTGGCATGACTGTTGGTCGATCAATTCCCTACGTAAGAAGCTTGAATAACAAAAACACATCGTGTGGTGATCGATTTTTCTTAGATTCTCTTGTATATTTATGCATGAATCGTATTTGAATATGGACCTCATCGGCGCACCTATTTTGGGGAGAGAACAGAAACGCAACGGTCTTAAGGTCACCCTCCTTTTCATTACTGTCACTTGGAGAAATCTCAGCCTTCCTAGAGAGACTAACTAGTCTTCTTTGCATTCTTTCCTTGCCTGGATATAGAGAGGTTGAGCTTTGTTCCAAAGAGAAGGCCTTCTTGCATGCTATAAGGAGACTAGCATTCCAAGAGAGACTAACTGGCCTTTCTACCTGGTTATACAGATAATTCCTTCCTTTCTAGTTTGAGAGACCAGAGATTGGCCTTCCTTGTTGGGACTATAAAGGATGATTGGCATTCCTTTTCCTCCTATTGTTGAGCATGCAATCCTTCCTTGATTGTAGAATAGTTGGTTAGATAGATATTTTCTAGGTCGGGTCTTCCATTCAAGTTCTCATCACCACCAGTGTTCCCCAACCAAACCAACCAAAAGGAGTCCCCAAATCCATATCTATCTCTTTATTCATATGTGTTCTTCTTACTTGAAGAGATAGGGAAGTTGAGTCTAGGGTTACTGCTAGATTGACCTGATCAATTTACGTATCTAGCTAGATGATGGTACTGGAGTTAATAATCCAGATTGGGTTGCCACAAGCAGTTCAAAGGAAACCGAGAGCATAAGAGAGGAGAATATGGGCATGCATTTTCCAACATACAAGATAAAAAAACTAAAAACAGATGAACTTACTACATGCTTGATAGATGCATATGAATACCCAAAATAATAGAGAAAAAAAAGTGCAAATTCGTTCTTGTATCGACTCATCCTAGGATTCATGTAAGGGGTTCAATATATCCCATCCAAGTTTCCAAACAAGTTATCAGGTTGTTCTTCAACTTGGAGGAAATCATCTCGTCCCAGGGTTCATGCAAGGGGCTCAATCTGGCCCATCCAAGGTTTCAATTTGACTTGGAGTTTATTGGAAACATCTCCTTTGAGTTACAAATCCAAGTGAGGAAACTAGCATTGAAATTGGGGAAGCTTAGAACTCTGGGGTTCGAACTTGCCACACTATGTTCACCAGATTACATTCAATGGATTACCTTCACAGCTGCCATATGTCCACTTACAAAGAAGGGGTGTTGAGGTTTTTCCATGTGCAAAGATGGCATGTTGATTTCTATTATCCCCCGACGTCATCCTTTTAATTGATCCAACAAAACAAAAGTGTACCCACATGCTTTCGATTTTACCATGTTTTATTTTTCATAGATAATCTTCAAAATAATGGTTTCCTTTGAACATGAGTCATTATACCTTGAAATTCTAACATGTCAAATAACTAATTTTCTAACATATTTGTTGCTCGAAACTTAGAAGAAATATGTCGAATAATTAATTTTCTACTAGATTCATTGCTCAAAACTTAGCCGAAAAGAGTGTTATTGGAGATAATCCTTACCTCACTCAAAGTATTTCGAACTTTTGATAAATGTAAAAACATTGAAAATACAACCTATGATTGTAATGGTAAAGAGAATCCATGGGATTCCTTGTCTGTAAAGAGATTCCATGTGATTTCTTTTGTCTAATAGGTTTACTTTGTGCATTAAAAGTACCTCGATATTTCTAATAAATATTATAAAACCTACTTAACACATTTTTATTATTGTTAATTTCATTTATTTTTATGTCTTCTTACTCCTAGAAAATGCATTTTATGGTATGTTAATCAATAAGAGATTCCTACATACTAACAATAAATTTAATTTTGTTGGGTATTGGATGTCTTAATACGAAACAAATAAAGAGAACTACATATAATCGAAGAGGAATAACTTTCAAAAATAACAGGGTGTGTCTAAAGACATCGTTACAACACTTAAGCACATGGCATTGTGATATGAACATCATAATTCATGTTGAAAATCTTCACACATGTTCACTTCACAATCTTGTACATTGATAACAACCCATCAAGTTTGTTATTTATAGATTCAATATCTAACCAACCTCCTTGGAATCGGGATATATTGTCCGCATACAACTGTCAATGGTTAAAGTTGACTCCATCAAATCCACAATGTCTAGTCAAATCGACAAGGATGCTCGACCCAACCATCCATGCTTCCAACTCATCATCGATTTCTCGATTGGTTGATCCACCGACCAATTGTCTTTGAATGTTGGTCGACTTTCTAACTGAAAAATTGGTTGACTACTTGACCAGATGATGTAGATATCTAGTCGATCGTTTGACTGACTATTTCCAGATGTTTTTCGACCACCTGACCGAATGATTCTAGGAGAAGTGTGATGAACCAAAAGAAGCTAATGTTCCGACACCCCCCCATCAACACATGGCTTTGGAGATTCGGGAGGTGAAATTAATTCAATAGGACACCCCCGATAGTTTAGCTTCCTGAATCCCAAGCATTGAACGAAGCTTGATAAAGTTAGCTTCAAATAATATTTTTGTAAAGATATTAATGATCTGATCATTTGTTTTGCAATAGACAAGAGAGAAAATGTTCTCATGAAATAACTATCTCAAATAATGAGCATGGATCTCAACATTGTTCATCTTATTGTTTGTAACAAGGTTTTTAACAACTTAAATGGAACTCTGATTGTCACAGTAAAGTGTAGTTGACTTCTGTACAAGAAATCCAAGTCCACCCAAGAGTTGGTGAATCCATATGGCCTTTGTACCTGCATGAACGATGCCAAAATATTTTGTTTTTGTACTCGGCGAGGAGAATACCTTTTGTTTCCTACATGACTAAACCAACGGTCTAGTGCTAAAGAGAAACACAAAGATCATAGCTACCAACTTAATGAGAACTGTGACCTCAAAATGAGAACTCTGGCCCAAAAAACCCATATTTTTGCATAAAAAACATCAAAATCAACCCCCAAATAAAAAAGTGGTGCTACTGGTAGCACCATTTTTTAAAACGGGGTCAAAATTACAACATTTTTCAAACATGGCCTTCAAAACTAAACGGGTCAAAATTACAACATTTTTCAAACATGGCCTTCAAACTTAGACAAAGAGGCTCGAAAACCTTAAAATCAACACCTAAAAACAAAAAAAGATGTTTTTGATTTTTTTCTTTTCAAAACATTAAATTTTGAGATCATTTGAAATCGTATTTTATCACTTGGTACCATTAAAACCAAACCTCAAAAATCAACCATCAAATTGAAAGTATCAAGCACCGGTAGCACCCATTCTAAAATTGGGTATTAAAATGACACATTTTTGTAATGTGGTAAAAGAAACCCATCATTAATGTAAAACAAAATCATAAAACCCTTAAATGTTTTACTTTTGAAATGTTATTATCAATGAAAGCACAAAGGTAACATAATGCCATGAAAATATCACAATATACTTTAAAAATTTATTGTCACTTTTTAATAATTTTTCCTTTTAATACAAAAAGTAAATACAAGTGACATTGAATGAAACATAAATAATTTCTTAAAAGTATTGTTATATCAATTCATATTCAAAACATATGACCTAAGAAATTTTATTATATTATCCATAATAAAAAACATATCATTCATAAAACATAACAAAAGATTCATAACTTCATGTAAGATCACATGTAAGTTCAATGCTCTTTTTTAGTTAACATACAAACATCATATGGATCAAAAATTTTTAAATGTTCCATACACTTATTCAGATTGACTCATGGTTTCCAAATACCATCAGAGTCTGTTACATTGTCTTCGCATGAATGTTTTGATGAAGATGTAGATGATCCATACTCTTCTCTATTGTCGACGAATGCATTATCTGAGTCTATATGCATGCCTAACATTTCATATGTCAAATGCCTTTTGATTCTTACTCCACTGGGTTCAACAGACTCTCATCTTGCATTTATTTATTGCGGCGGAAACCTCTTGATAATATTTGTTGTCTTGGAGCAAATAGTTCCTCTCTTTGTCAAATTGAAGTCATAAACAAGTATGCCAACATCATCTAATTTTAAGAGGTCATGAATGACAAGCTTGTATTTTGACTCCTTTCTTTTTCTCTTCTATTGATTATTGTTACCCACCATCTCTAGCTTATACACACCATTGAATGGGTGTGTACTTTTTGCATACCAATGCACTTCAATTGCAAATAAACATCATCATTTTCTTCTCAATCTTTATAACCTTCCTAATCAAGAATGGATCACCATGTGGATCCTCAGTCGCTAAAACTACAATCATTCTAACAATTCTCCTAATGTCTTAAAATCAATCCCCGTGGAAGGTCTTTTCTATGCCACATTGTGCACATGGCCTTCACCAACCAATATACATTTATCTTTCCTCTGTCTGTGTAATCTCAATAGCACCTTGAGATTCTTGAACTTCAACAATGTTTGTTTCTTCATATTTGTTTGGCATATTTTGTGGACAATGAAGTGGAGTCCTCAACATTGTATCTTCATTTGTTGAGCTTGAAATTATGTCACTTTGACTATTGAAATAATACTCCCACCAAACATAATCAAAATTTACTCATATGTATCCTTACTGACTTTTAATTTCTTCCGTGCATTCAAAATAATCTACATCTATATTACACCTCAGTGCATTATGGATTTCAACAACCGACAAAAAGTAATAATTTTGATGCAAATATTTGACGATATGGAATGAACTTCAAAAATGATAAACCTAATGAAGGCCCCATTCTGTAGTAGTTGAATATTCCTTTTCCCTATATAAGTGTTTTCCCATCATTGTTTTTGAAAAAAAATTGATGCTCGGAAGCTAATGTCATTAAAAGTTTCAATACATTTTATTCACTCTATGTGATCCTCAATAAATCTCGTGATGTCAACAGCTTCTTGAAATATATGAAAAACTGGCTCTGGAATGTATGCTTCTTGATACATTCAATCAATGATGTAGACTTTCAATATTTTTCCTCTTCAATGTTACAAAAAACGCATTGAACATTTGATCAATATGATCAAGAGTGTGTCCAACAAGAAGGAAACCAACTTTCACCTTTTGAAATATTCCATTTAAACAAGCATGTTTAGATATCCAAACACAATTTGATTTTTATTTTCACGACTAGTGCTATCCAACTCAGATAGAGAGCTTGAGGAAGAATTCCAAACCAGTGAGTGAGCACATGATGAATAATGGTGATGGTCATATTTGCATCATTTTTTTGGAGCTGTGAAGTAAACTCTGACACATTTTTCCATTGAAAACCATACAACCAACCAAGTGGAACTAAATGAAATTATCTTCCAGAATTTTTGGGTGTATGGACATAATGTGGTAGAAGTGTTTTCTTGGTCCATGCCATCAATTATCATACCTAAATATTGTTTGAGCATCATAACACTTCTTCCGATGTTTGTACAACTTTTGTCTTTCACTTGATTATTGATTCGGATGTTTTTGAAGTGCTTTGATTATGGAATCTACACATGACATAAAATGAAATATTGATCGTGACGCTTTTCATAGTTGATAACCATTCAATTTAAAAAAAAAAAAAAAAAACTAAATAGCACATATACCTCTTCTCTCGCCCCTTCAGATTTATCTCTTGATTTAAGAGTAGCATATATACTACAAATCCCCATCCCTGACTTCTTAGGAATAAGGACATTGTTGAATTGTTTCCTTCCATATTCTTGTAAAATATGCATATGTAATAAAATTATCCTTTCCTTCAACATCTTTAGCATATCCTTGTGCTGTGTTGTAGATTTCCTCCCTTGAAAATTATCCTGAATATGTATTACAGGTTCTATCCGGCATACACTTCCATGTTTGAAAGAAATCAATGCGATCCATGACACACAATGCAGTTGTTTGTGAATGGCCCACCTCTCGTCCATGATGTACCTTGAATAAAATGACGGATGGCTTTTCCAAACTTGTCCGATTCTTGATATCAAAGATTACCAATTGAGTGAATTTTGAAAGTCTTTGCAAGTAAAATATTTCCAATGCGATAATCATATATTGTATTGGTGGATATCATGCACCCCATCAAATGTGAATTTTGCATGCTCTTATTCATTGACAAATATGTCTTCCTTTATTGAAGGCATACATGTAGTCCATGCTTTCAAAAAATATTTTGACAACATTCACTTGAAATCAATTGTTTTATGGAAATTGATTTAGTAAGAAATTATTTCCTATACCTTGGATAACTAGAATGCTTTGGATCAATATAAAAAAGTCCAATCTTGGTCCTAGACACAATGTTTCTTGCAATGTCTCCACTATTTCATCATCCCCACTAGAAGGATTTTCCCATATCACCACAAAGAGTATCAAGCAAAACATTGTCACGAGACTCCAACTAGAGAATATCGATCACCTTCATTTGTTGCAAATGAATGTTTGAGAACATCATCATCAACATAATTATTTGAGAAAAATAATCATCAACATTATTTCCACTATTGACATAATCATATTCACTGCTTTAAAATCCCCACTTCACCTAAAAAATTTCCACCATCTCGCTTTTAGTGCCTTGAAACCTTCATCGTCTTGAAAATCCCCACTTGGAGGAAAATCAACTTCAACATTATTTCTTTTTAATTTATCACTCTGGGAAAGAGTGACCACCAATGATGACCATATTCTCTACTTTGAAACTCACCACTTGAAAGATATTCTTCATCATCCTCATTACTAGCTTCAAAATCCTCACTTGGAGGAAAATCTTCATTATCCTCATCGATCCCCTCAAAATCCTCACTTTGAGGGAAATCATAAGCACCAACATTGTTTTAAATTTCATTCGGAGAAAGACTGGCCCTATCATTATCATAATCATCATCATTGTTTTAAAGTCCCCACTTGGGGAAATTCTTCTTCATCCTCATTCATTCCTTGGAAATCCTCACTGGAGGAAACTCTTCATCAATAACTTCAAAATCCTCACTAGGAGGAAATCATAATCACCAACATTGTTGTCTCTTTAAATCTCCACTCTGGGAATTTGGTCCACCATTGTCATAATCATCTTCACCGCTTTAAAATTTCCACTGAGGGAATTTCTCCATCAAGCTTTCATTGGTGCCATGGAAATCTTCATCTAAGATGCTCAAACTCCTCACTTGGAAGGAAACTTTCATCCCAATCATTTAAACGTTGATCATAGTCTCCACTTTGACCTACATTTTGATTATTTTCATTACTATTAACCGCTAACTAGATTTATCACCATCATATTCCTCCCTTCATCATCGGTGCCTTCAAAGCCCTCTGATTTAAGACTTTCATGAGAAACATGTTGAATAAAATTTCTTGCACCATGATAAAAATTATGACTAGCTGAAAAATATGATGTCTCATTTCCATTACAAACATTCTTATCGCATTTCCTAGTCCAAATAGAAGAGGTATGCGAACAATTTGTTGATGTCTCCTAAATACAATTTTATTTATTTGATGAAGCCATCCATTCTCTCTGAGAACATAGAATGATAGAAATGCTCACCGTCCCTATGACATTTATAATAACATGCATAATGAGATTTTCCCCTAAATCCCCCCAAAAAAAAAAAAAAAAAATATAATTTCCCTCCAAAATTCCCCCAAATTCCACCCCAAAATATTCCATCCAAAATTCAAATCTTTCCCTCCAAATTTTCCCCCCAATATTTTTCAATTATTTTCCTTAAAAATTAAAACACTTTTTACTCTTTTATTTTTTTATTTACATGTTAAATACAACATTTATCATGTTTATCTATTTATCCCAGACATTTATTAAACATATTGATGATCCATATAATTTTAGGTATATATGTAGACACATAATTTAATTTTTTTTATCCACATTGGCTATACCCAATGTAAAGAATTTATATCATCAGGTTATATATAATAACCCTATTTATATTTTATATATTGTGTTATATCTTGGGAAGTATTTGTTTTAGGATTTGGAGCAAGCTAAAACATCGAAGACATTCAAGGAGAATCTAGCGCTGAAAGAGGAGATTCTAGCATTTCAGAGGTTAGTTTTTGTTAAATTCTTACATGTTTTCTACTTATTTCTAAAAAGCATAGATGTTTTCTACTATTTTCTAAAAAATACCCAACTTTTTTAAAACATTTGAGACTTTTTCAGAAAATCTTAACAAAATCCTGAATATCTTCAAAAAAAGGCAAAAAAGTTAAATCAGATAAAAAAATTGAACTTTTGTCTAGTTTTTTATGGTTTTTATGGTTTTTTTATGGTTGTTTAGGTTATATGTTATATAACATATAGTATATGTTATTTATATAAAAATATGTAACATATAACACAATGTTAACACTTAGTTTCATGGCTGCTTTCTCCTGGCATGCCCGGTATTTGGTCATAGTATGCTAGTCGGTAAGAACATACAACATGTGGTTATATGTTATAACATATAACCATATGTTATATGTTAAAACATATAACATATGTTTATATGTTATAACGTAATATATAAATATATGGTTATATGTTATATGTTTTAACATATAACATTTGGTTATATGTTATATGTTTTAACATATAACATTTGGTTATAGGTTATAACATATAACCATATGTTTATGTTAAAATATATAACATATCGTTATATTATATATTTAATATATAACATATCATGAGGTTATAACATATAACCATATATTATATGTTAAAACATATAACATATCAAACATATAACATATGGTTATATAACATATAACCATATGTTATATGTTAAACATGTATCATATTGTTATATACTAACATATAATGATATATCAAGTTATATGTTGGTAACATGGCAACATATTGTTATAAGTTATAACATATGACAATATGTTATATGTTATAACATATAACACAACATATGTTACATATAGGTTAATTTAATTTTGCTGCTATAGGTTATATTTAATTTTGTTTACATATAGGTTAAAACACTTAATCGTTTTTTAAATTAGTTTTATAATCAATGTTATGCTTTTTAGTTTATTATAATGTGAAAAGCCTAATATTTTTTATTTTTGGCCACAGAAAATGTCATGAAAGAGATTATCTATCAATATATATGGATCACGGCCTGGCCTAATGGCATCAAAAAATGCAACCGGAACCTCCATCAATGTTAGACAACAAAATGATAGCTTAACACCCGAGCTATCAGCTGTTCGAAGAATGTTAAAGAGTGGAAATTTGTTAATATTATGGTAGTTATGGAGGTAAATACCTCCAATGCGGTGAACCCCGATGAGAATAGAAGACTTTCCGGAAGCAAGAGAAACTCTAATGAGTTGGCTAATAACCCTAGAAGCCTTGTCTACCAAGAAGATAATTCATATTAGGTTATTAGCCTCCAAGAGAAGAAGTCGGGCCGTAAATAATAATAATATACTAAATGGACACATATCCGTATGAGAAGTCGGTTCCACAAAACCGGGTAAACCACTATAAATATAGGGTGCCAGCTCTCATTTGTAGCATCTCAATTGTGCCTCCTAGCTTTGGTGCGCACTACACTGGCAGTCTTGTGCGCAGTTTGAGGAGAGCTGTCAGCAAACAAGCAATGCAGGGAAGTTTTCAAAGATTGGCTTGGATATCTCTTTGGCTAGGGTTTGGGACTATCCGGACGTTTCTTGTTGCACTCCATATCCTGGAGAGAGGTGCGCCACCCTTTGTTTGGTTATCTAGCCTAGGGTTTTCTTCCTGAGAATTCTCACCAAGGTTAAGGTGCTCGTAGGAGGCTTCGGCCTGTGGTTGGAGGTGGACGGTATGTATGGCCAATGGTAAAACGAGCACACCATATTCTATATTCTAACAAAGTTATGGGCCCACACCCCTTCAGCCATCCTAAAACGCTGGAAGGAAACATAGCCGCTAGACATTGATCTCGTTTGAGGAATTGTTGCTAGGGTTACTAGCAAGGAGCAGCTTCCAAAAGCATTTCAGCTAGGGTTACCAGCAGAAGGCTGGTAAACCATAAACCTCTTTGTTGAGGCACCTTGGAGTGATGAGATTAACCTATCATCCGTGATAGATCAAGGCCTAGCCCAACGATCTCCCTCGGGTACTCGTAAGGCCAAGACGCAGTTTTTTTTCGTCAAATCTAGGGTTTGACCAAGCCAAGCGTGCTTGGGCGACTAACCCTATGAAGTCCGAGAACAAGCTAGATGGAGCCTCTAACTTCAGAGCATGGAATACAAGGATTGGCCTCATCCTTGAAAAAGAATAAAGTGTTGGATATTGTGAAAGGAAAGATCGTGGAAGCCGAAGTTTAAAGAAGGAGAAGAGAAGGAACCGCGAAAGCTGCTTTTATGGAGAAGTTCAAAGATGTTGGACATCAATGCCATGAGTATCATAGTGGATTCCATAAAACACCACTTGATTCTACATTCCCCATATTGACTCATCGAAGAAGATGTAATGCATGCCCTAACAAATCTCTTCTCTTCTCCTTCTTTAAACATTGGACAAGTTATGAGAGTCCCAAGAGTGAGCTCCTTTGACATGAAGATGAATGATGACGACAAAGATAACATCATACTTTGTAAGGATCTCCCGCTAAGAGATAAACTACAAGCTAATGAAGAGATCACTTCAAAAGTTGAATTGGTGAACATAGTAGATTCCAATGGTCTTCCCAAGACATGGGATGCATTTGTCGCAAGCATGAAACACAAGGAAGGAGAACCCACATTTGAAGAACATTGGACTGATGTGCTCAAGAAGAACTGTTGATCAATGCAAAGAGAAACTTCAAAAGAAGGCACATGATCAAGCCTTCACAAATGAAGATTCAAGAACTTTAGGAACAAAATAAAGTTCGACCAAGAAGGAAGCCAAACAAAGAAAATATATTTCATAAATATAGTGTGATTCAACCGGTCGGCATGGTCACTACAAGAATCGCTGTCTCGAAAGCTAAAGAAAAGGAAGGAGAACACAAAGCATCAATTGTCAAGAAAAAGGGAACCAAGCAAAGAAGACTAAGCAGATGGAAGAGACTTCTTCTACTAAAAGGTAACAACACTCTTCTTTACTTATACATGTCTTGCTTCAAGATCACCGTGAATATCTTACATTCACCCCGAAGATAATGTGTTCCAAGAAGAACTATACCTAAGGAAAGAAAAACAAGATGAAAAGAGTCATCATTAGATATTACACATGAAAGAATGAAATATATCATGTGAAAGCTATTACAAGATAAGCCAAATCAAAATCAATATTGAAGAGACTTAGAAGTCGACATCAAGAGAAATTGGAGAAAAAAACTTATGACGACAAATAAGACGTAAGCATGGACTCTGTTAGATAGAGAGAGAGCCAATTATATATATGCAGAAGACACAAGGATGTACATGGAAGTATGGACCGACAAAATTCGAGGGGAGCCGATGAGTATGCAATTCTTACATGAAGCAAGGATTAGAGGGAGCTAATCCTATGATCCATTGAAGATGATGAAATGTATATATCCTATAAAGCACGGCATGAAATGCGACGTGTTCAGCTCAGCCGCATAAGAAGACCTCTTCAAGAGAAACCTTAAAGTATCCCCGGTTGTCCATCTACATCCAGGATCCCATGATGAAAGGAAGAAGTGGAATCTCTAGGCATGGAATCTTATAAGAAACTCCATGGACCCTAAAATTAAAATAAAAACATGAAGATTCCAAAGGAAAAGAAAAAAATAAACCATAACAAATCAGCCATTGTGGCTCAAAGAATCACAAGATTGGCCAAAATTAAATGAACTCACTAGAAGCAATCAAGCGTAAGAACCGAAAGTCGCATGAAGAACAAAGAAGGAAACTTGAAATGAAAGAATCGCGATATCCATAACCAAAGGTTCTCCCATATGGAGGGAGAAGCACTATGATGATTGATTGTTCCAAGACACCCCCATCTACCCTTTATGAGTCATTATATCATTTGCAAACATCCATGAGTTGGAGTTCCACATCAAATGAATACAAGGGAATGTTTTCCTGAGAAATTGAATAAAGAGTGTATGAGGAGCAATCTCAAAACTTTGAGGAATACCAGAAAGACTCCTGCATGCGCATAAGAAGAAGACAATTTGCGGAGAACCTCTAGTGCAATGCTAAGAAAAGCTGGTGAAGATTTCCATAACACCAAGACGTGGACTACCCTAAGATCGACCACATTTATCGTAAGAAGTGCCATGTGGATATGTTCCAGTTCTCAAAATATGATATACTACACTGATAGATTTAGCTACGATAAAGTTCAAGAAGAGGTAAAATCTCGAGCATATCCTCACCGATGAGCGTATTTAAATGATATCCCGACAAAACGTCTATCCATAATCAAGTTTGCATATTTCCAAGAGAAGATGGGGATTCAGCCAAACCTGAAGTTGAAAGGGAAGATCTGCCAGAATAAGGTACGAAAACATTCTTGAAAACATTTATTTTTGTGGATTTAAATAAATCTCCAGCTAGGAGGGAGAACTGAAAACATTATTTATTAATTGAAAATAGTCCAAATTGGACAGATGACAGTTTTCTTGTTTCGGAAAGTGGATTGAGATTTCGACGGACAACGATTCTTACTGTAGTTAACATGGAGTGACCGATTGTTGATGTATCATGCATTGTCCACTTCCAAATGTGGTTAACATGTGGGGAGTGGTCTAGGACAATCATCTTCTTGGTAGTCACCAGTAGTGGTCAAGTAGAATGGTCTCCGGCCTCTCTACCAGAAGTCATTCTTCAAAGTTCACAGCCAGGGAGAAGTTTCAAAGAATGGTATGTTTTGAGGTTGATGTAGGACATACATTCCTTAAGGCAGACTCATTCTCCTCAAGGTTACACTTTGTTTAGTGCCTGAGGAATGGCCCAGATGTAAATGTCCCATTGTTATTCCTTAGGGCGCACTCCTATTCTCCTTCCGTAAGTTACACTTTTGTTTAGTGTCGAGGAAGGCCCGTGTGGAATAGTCAAGGCTCACAATCGTGACAGCCATTCCTTAGGGTTTATACATTCTCCGGGTGCACTTTAATATGTAGGAGGTATGGCCTAGGTGATGTGGTCAAACATTTCTTAGGGTTTATAAATTCTGTCTAGGGTGCACTTTAATTAGTGTAGGAAGAATGGCCCAGGTGATACAGTTTTTATCATAACAAACATCTAAGAGCAACCTACATAGAAACAATGATACGATATAAACTGAATCATCTAGGACAATATTTCACTCACAAACGTGAGTGAAAGATTGGCCCAGAGGATTCAGCTTATCTTTAACAATATTTTTCTATGCAGGATGGCATCGATGATTGTTATGGAGACTACTTGTCTCCATACAATAGAGATATACTATCGTGGTGGATATGTTCCATTGTTCAGAGGGGCAAATATTCTTCAGAAATTACGATGTGAGTGAAATATTGGCCCGTGATAATTCAATCTATATCATAACATTTTTTATGTGCAGGTTGCTATCAGATTTTTTGTTATGAAGACTATATGACAGCAGATGAGGACTACCGCAGTGAATATGTTCATTGTTCTCGCGAACTGACATAAGTTGTTGATCAAGTACTTGTGTGTTACTTGGATGTGGTAGTGAACCAATCGGATTATAGTTATACTCACGGCGAATAGACACGCTTTTCTATCCTTGTTCTAATTGCCTGAATACCATCTATTTTATTGGAGATAATGATCATCTCGCATGGAGGATGAACGTGAGATTTTCCGCATTAATGCAAAAATGCTCATAACTTTACCCTCCTTGTACTTCACTCTATGGTGAGAGTGACTTATCCAAGATCATATCTAATTACTCAGATGAAGTATGGTTTCGAGAGTTGATGCAACTAATGGTGATGGTGATGCTCATGATCTAGTCATGAAATAGTCTAGATGACTATATTGATGCTACCGGGTAAATGGTATGTTTTTGTGCTCAAGTCCATTACTTGTAAATACCTCTCTAGCTAGGAGGGAGTGTTAATATTATGGTAGCTGCGGTAGGTATTTACCTCCACGTGTGAACCTAACGAGAATAGAAGACTCCAGGAAGCAAGAGAAACCCTAATGAGTTGGCTAATAACCCTAGAAGCCTTGTCGGCTCAAGAAGATAATTTATATTAGGTTATTAGCCTCCAAGAGAAGAAGTCGGCCAAAAATAATAATAATATACTGAACAGACACTTATCCAGAAGGAGAAGTCGGCCCCAACAAAACTGGCAGAACCACTATAAATATAGGGCGCCAGTTCTCATTTGTAGCATCTGAGAATTGCAGTTCCCAGTTTGGTGCACACAGCAATTGCAGTCTTGTGCACAGGTTTGGAGGAGAGTTGTTGGTGCAGCTGCAGCAGCAACAAGTTTTCAGTATTGGCTTGAATATCTCTTGGCTAGGGTTTGGGACTATCTGATCAGTCTTTGTGTTGCGTTATCCTTGGAAAGAGGTGCGCTACCCTTTGTTTGGCTATCTAGCCTAGGGTTTGCTTCCGAGGGAATTCTCAGTCAAGGTTAAGGTGCTTGGAGGGAGGCTTCGGCCTATGGTTGGGTGATGAAGGTATCGTCAATGGTAAAACGAGCACACCATCTTCTATATTCTAACAAAATCTGTGGAAGGTGAAAAAAAACAAGAATATTCTTGGTTTGTTGAAGATAAGCAAGGAAACTATGGAGAACATATATATTTGTATTGTGTTGAATCAGAACATGTGCAAGGAAATTATCAGGCACTTGGCTTGTTATGAGATTTATGTTTGGTGCTAGCCACAGATATTGTCTATGCACTTGTCAAAAAAGGGATAACTTATATCAAGTTTAGATATTGTTTCAAATTGAGCAATTATAACAAGAATGAATGTTTTTCAAAATTATGTGCATCCATCATTGATGACATTGAGAAAGGCAATGCAAGTTTTTTATTTATATTTTTGTGTCATTTATTATTTTTAGTATCATGCTAATGTTTTAATTTTATTTAACATGAAAATGTTATATTTTATTTTTACAGGATTTTGTTGAACAACTTTCACATATGTTAGTGGGGATTTACTCTACAAAGAATGATATCATGGATGTCATGAACACTTTTCATATTGAAAAGACACAAGAAGGAAGGAAAAAGAAACAAAAAGTAATGGAGGTTGAACCTGCAAGAGTAGACAGAGAATAACATGAAAGAAGAAATACAAATCATCATTCTAGAAATCCTAAAAGGGTTACATTTGAAAATGAGGAAACTCCAAATGAAGGTTTTGTCGGATTGATCCCAATGAGGTTATCACTCCTTATCGCAAAAAAAACAAACAAGATAAATGTAAAAAATTGATGGTTGATGATGAGTATATTCCTATTGATTATGAAGAAATCATTGATTTAGATGAAACACATTTAAATCATAAGAGGAAGAAAACAAATGTTGATAATGTTCAAGAAGCCATCATTAGCTTAGAGTATTATAGTGAAAGTTCTAAAGGTAGCAGATAAATAATAACAACAGGTGCTGATCTAGAGAATGGTATTATGAAAACAACACAAAATGTCATTCGAAATAGAATTAGGATCACAAACTTAGTTGATGATGGCCACATATTTCAGTTGAATGTGAAACAACTTTATAAACCCACAGAAGGGCAGGAAAAATATCAAATTAGTAAACCACATCACTTGCATATTCACAATTTGAAAGCATTGATTAGATACAATCCATATGCACATGTGGTTGACTACCTAGTTCTTGTTGACCCAATGGAAGTTCCTACGAGGAAAGAATTTGATAGATCAAAATGTTTTGACTACAAATATTATGTGATTGGAGGAAATCATTCTGCAGAGGCTAGAAGATAATTGATGCAAGAATATCCCAATAATCCTCTTTTTGAGACAGTCAAATGCATAATTTATGCCAGTTTAACAGATTCAGAATCAAAGTTACTGGCATGGGATCGTAACACAAACAATGTGTACAGAATGTCTATGACCTTCATTCAAAGGGTGAGATTTATCCACAATGAATTTTCTGAAATATGCCACGGGGAGAGATCAAATGTTGATGTTAAGTTTCAGAAGAAATGTTGCATGGAAATAGGATTCCCACTCGATGATGAAAATACAAAAGAAAAATATCGCAAAGAAGTGATATATTTAGATCTGCAGATAACTGTTTTCAATTGGGATTTAGAACTGGACATGTATGGGATTTGATAGATGAGATATTCACCCTATGGGAAAATGTTGGTATAAAGAATCAGAGAGTTAAGAAGGCTAAACCATTGATATGTGGCACAATTAAGACAAGTCCTGACATAAAAAATCTTCCTGGTGATATGACTATAACACCTTGGAGATCAATACAAGGAGTGAAGGATGAGAAACTTATCATAAGTATATTATCACTTGTTAGGTCAGGAGAATTGTCAATGGAAGAAATGTGTGATGAATTTAAAAAGTAAGTATGTTGAGTTATTTTTATTTATGTTAGGACAAGATAATTAATTTTTTCA
>SNQJ01S0195242.1:0-17544 GCA_010110895.2 Picea sitchensis | reverse complement strand
ATACAGATTACACGATAAACAGAGATGAAATTTTATTATACTGAATCAGAAACACAAAATACATGTGCTTTATTTACAGTCCTGACAGGTACCGTACGATTCCGTATGTCTGTAGCATATACGAACTGGTACTGTGCAGGTACAGGTTGGGTTTCACCTTTTCCCTGTTGCAATGGCCCTCACTCAACTCATTTTCTCAGTCCCTGCACATATACATTGACAGTGGCCCTATCTCGGCCCCTTTCACTCTGTATGAGTGAATCCGTGCCCTTCTCTACTCGGCCACAGTTGATACGGGTCACACCAATTCGTGTTAGCTCCTCTCCTCTTCCTCATCGGGCTCTTATGGCTGCCATTTGTATACATTCTCTATGTGTCTCTAGGTCAACTTACCCTTTTCTTCACTTAGGGTTGATGTGGGCCCCCTTTCCACATGAGATCTCAGCCATTAGATCTTTTACTAGATCAATGGCTGGGACTTAATCACTCATTGAGCCAGCCTACAATTTCACCTTTTTCTTTAGTGAGAAAACTGTTCCTCGCTATATACTTTAACACTCACTCTTAGTGAGGAGTGGGTTTTCTATAACACCTAGCTTCTCTTGAAAATGTTCAAACTTTTCCTTTGGCAGTCCTTTGGTAAGAATGTCTGCAACTTGTTCATTAGTGGGTACATACTGAAGTTGTACTGCCCCTCTTTGTACTCTGTCCTAGATGAAATGGTACCTGATTTCAATATGCTTGGATCTATCATGAAATACTGGACCACCATTTGCATACATTCTCTATATGTCTCTAGGTCAACTTACCCTTTTCTTCACTTAGGGTTGATGTAGGCCCCCTTTCCACATGAGATCCCAACCATTAGATCTTTACTAGATCAATGGTTGGGACTTATTCTTTTGTTGAGACAACTTATGTTTTCACTTTTTTGTAGTTTAGAAAATTGATCCTCACTATATTTTTAACACTCACTCTTAGTGAGGAGTGGGTTTTCTATAACACCTAGCTTCTCTTGAAAATGTTCAAACTTTCCCTTTGGCAGTTCTTTGGTAAGAATGTCTGCAACTTATTCATTAGTGGGTACATACTGAAGTTGTACTGCCCCTCTGTACTCTGTCCCTGATGAAATGGTACCTGATTTCAACATGCTTTGATCTATCATGAAATACTGGATTTTCGGATAGCTTAATACAGCTTTGATTATTACAGTATATGGTGGTGGGATCCAAGTTTGTGTCAAACAGATCCACCAAAATCTTTCGAAGCCAAATGGCTTCAACTCGCCTTTGGTTGGCTGCCATGTACACAGCTTCCGCTGAACTGAGTGTGTAACTGATTTTGTTTTCTGTTGTACTACATGATATCATGCCTGATCCGAAAGGCCAAGCTAAAGTAGTACCTTGAGGTGCTCTTCCTATCAACTATACTACCAACCCAATCTGGAATCAGAATATCCTACTAGTTTGACTTGGTCTCCCTGTAGATACCAAAGTCCATAGTCTATGGTGCCCTTTCAGGGTATCCCAAGAGTCAATATGTGTTTTGTTGCAACCCAATGAACTCTTCGGGGGACTACCATATGCTGACTAAGTAAAATAGATGCAAAACAAATATCAAGTTGAGTATTAGTTAGATACATCCAACACCCAATTAATTTTCTGTAAATGTTAGGATTCACCTGTTCTGACTCAGAAGAATTTAATCTTTTAAGATTAGAGATCATGGGAGTGGCCATGGGTTTACAGTCCCTCCATTCCAAACCTTTTGAGAATTTCAATTGTGTATTTTCCTTGACCAAGGAAAGCTTTACCATTTTGTTGCCAGATCTCCAATCAAAGAAAATAATGCATTAAGCCTAAATCTTTCAAATTCTTTTAGTCTTGGTCGTAACGTGATTAAGGTTTCTGCCCTGTTAGAAAGAGATCGTCCACATAGCGTACAAGAATGAGAATTTCCCCTCCTTTTATAAGAAGGTACAGATTTGAGTCAGAACCACTCCTGACAAATCCAATACTTTGAAGGTAGCAATCTATTATGAAGCACCAGGCTTTGGGTGCCCTTGCCTACTATATAAAGCCTTCTTGTGACCTATTGCAGACATAAATCGCCTGTCGTGGACTTCAAATCCCTCGGTTGTTCCAAATAGACTTCTTCTTCAATGTTCCCATTGAGAAATGTAACTTTAACGTCCATTTGATGTATTCTCCACCCCATCTGAGTGGCAATAGAGATAATTGTACGAATGCAGGTGTAACGAGCCAATTAGGGTAAATTGCTTCTTCATAATCCACTCTCCTTCTATACTGCGTAAACGAATCTGACCTTATATTTGTCAATGCTTCCATCAGCTGCATATGTTTCAGGACCTGTATATCCACTTGGAGCTAGCTACAGATTTGTTATGTGGTCTAGGTACAATTTCCCACACATAATTCTTTATAGAGGTATAATCTCCCTTATCATAGAATCTCTCCAAGCTTTTCAACAGCCTCGTCTTCAAAGAAAGTTGGTTCAGATTCGATCATGTTACTCATTGTTGGGTATGTGCTATATTCTTTGCATGTATTTGTGTGGGCGCATTACAACAACCGCCCGCAGTCCTGTATCAACTAGAGTTTCCACAAGGCGCTTTGGTCCTGTGGGGCGTATGCCCCCGGTTACTGAGCGCTCGCACCGGGCGGTAGCCCTACCGACGTAGTTTGTACCTAAGTACGTTACAAGAGTTGCTCGCACCGGGCACGCCCGGCCGGGGTTTCGGGGCAAATTTTTTTGGCTATTTTGCCATTTTGAAGGATTTTGCCATTTTATTGATTTTGTACCAATCCCGGATTAAGTGTATTAGGGTTTTGTATTTCGAATACCTAAAAACATTGTATATATTGGAAGCAATGGTGAAATTCGATATAATGAAAAAGAAAGGCCTCAGTTGATTTCCCGTAAAGATCTCTCGCTGAAAGTATTCCGTGTATGAGCCATTGATTAATTTCGTATTACCAAGCAACAGGTATACTGCTCTGAGGTTTGAAACTTACACTCATGAGGGCAACATATCTTGAATACCTCTGAGGAGGTATACTTGTCCTGACTAAAGTCTTTGGTGACTCTACTTGTTCATTGGCTTCCTTCAACAACTGCTCGACTCACTTTGGTTTTCTTTTCTTGGAGAGAGTTCGTTCTTCTTTCTCTTGTTGCTCCACGGTGGAGGGTTCATTCTACTTGATGGTTCCTCCTCTTGATTGGGGACTTATGTTTCCAAAATGTCTTGACATGAATTACGTAACGCTCTTTCTTCTTCGAATTTTACATCTCTGCATAAGATAGTTTTCTTGGTGGAGGGAATGTATATCCTGTATGCTTTGAAGGTCTTACTGTATCCAACTAGAATTCCCTTCTCTGTTGTAGGATCTAGTTTAGTCCTTTTCTCAGCATCCAAATATGCAGAGATGGATGATGTCCGGCTTTATCCCAGTAAATGCTTCTTCGGGCGTCACATTTCCCAAGACTTTGTGAGGACTTCTGTTTGTAGATACACTGCAGTGTTACAAGCTTCTACCCAAAGGAACATGGGAGATTCAACCATGCAGCATTGTTTTTGCTGCACCAACAATAGCTCTATTCTTTCTCCGAGACTCCATTTTGCTGAGAAGTATACGGGACTATCAGCTCTCTTTTGATTCCAGCCTCAGCACAGTACTTCTTGAAGGCATGCGAAGTATATTCTCGCTATCAGACCTGAGGATTCTTTATCCCTCTTCCTGTTTGAGTTTCAACAAAGGTTTTGAATTCTTTGAAACCTCTTTTGAGCACCGTTTCTGAGGTTTTTCCTGTCAAGAAATAGATCCAAGTCTTTCTTTGAGTAATTATCTATGAAGGTAATATAGTATCTGAACTTCCCTCCTATGGATAATGCAGACATGGGGTCACAGATATCAGTGTGAATCAGGTCCAAAATACCCTTGGACCTTGAATCGCTCTTGGGGAAGGGTGCCCTTACATACTTGCTTAGAACACACCCTTTACACACTTCCTGATGTTCTGTGGTGAATGAGGGCATCCCTGTCACAATATTACCCAAAATTATGAGAGCACCATGTCCAAGATGAGCTACACGTTTGTGCTATAGTTCACAGTCTCTGGTGTTATAACTTATTGTTGCTAGCTAGGGCATAGTGGGAGTCAAACTGCAGTTTATACAGCTTGTCCTTTCTCACCCCAATGACTTGTTCAAAACACTCACTCAGCCCTGTGGGTTTGATGTAAGCCCTCAGATCCTTGAAGGAAACTCCATAGCCCTTTTGTCTTCTAGAGCTGTCACTGAGACCAGATTCTTCTTTAGTCCTGGGACATAAAGGACATCTGACATATAGAGGGCTTTATCAGACTCCCTCTCAAACTTTACGGTTCCGACTCCTTTCAGATGATAGGCATAGTCATCCCCAAGCAAAATATCGAATCCAAACTCCTTTTCGCTCAGGCTGCTGAAGTAATGCTTGTGACCAGTCATGTGATTGGACGCCCCACTATCAATATACCAGACATCACTGGTTCGGGTGGACAAGAGACACATTGTGCAGACATCTTCTGCCATTTTATTTGGTCAGAGCTATTCCATTTAACCTAGCTCTGATACCAAGGATAAACTAAGAAAGATAGCATACACATTATATGAAATAGAACAGCTACCCTGTCACTCTACGAAATACACGATAAACAGAGGTGAACTTTTATTATACTAAATCAGAAACACAAAATACACATTCTTTGCTTACAGTCCTGACAAGTACCATACGAATCCGTACGCCTGTAGCATATACGGACTGGCACTGTGCAGGTACAGGTCGGGTTTCACCTTTTCCCTGTTGCAATGGCCCTAACTCGGCTCATTTTCTCAGTCCCTGCATATATACATTGACAGAGGCCCTATCTCGGCCCCTTACACTCTGTATGAGTGATGAGTGAGTTTGTGCCCTTCTCTACTCGGCCACAGTTGTTATGGGTCACACTAATTTGTGTTGGCTCATCTCCTCTTCCTCATCAGGCTCTACTAGCTGCTATTTGCATACATTCTCTATATGTCTCTTGGTCGACTTACCCTTTTCTTCACTTAGGGTTGATGTGGGCCCTTTCCGTTGAGATCCCAGCCATTGATCTTTTTACTAGGATCAATGGCTTGGGACTTAATCACTCATTAGCCTTACGATTTCACCTCCTTTTTTCTTTTTAGTGAGAAAAACTGTTCTCACTATATACTTTAACACTTTTAGTGTCACCGAGCTTATTACCATAATAGCTACACATTAACAAGTACGGTTCTGCACAACAATACAGCCCCAACATTTAAGCTAACTATACTTTAATAACATTGCTCCTTCTGTGGCAAGCCTCGGTAGTGAAATAACATAATACAAAACATACGCACAAAATATATGATCATAGTGGAAAAGGATACAAAATAAAATGACTTCACCAATTTCCAGCAACAAAAATACAGCCCCAAACCTAGCTATACTTCAACATTGCTCCTTGTGTGGCAAGCCTTCGTAGTGAAATAACATAATACAAAACATAGGCACACCACAGATGAAACCTATATGATAATAGTTGAAAAAGGATACAAAATAAAATGACCTTACCAATTTCCATCAACTAGGTGTCCATGTGATTAACAAGGACTCCACTATGATCAATCCATGTCCACAATGCATTCCAACTCAAAACATTAACCTGGTGCATTTCATATGATGGTACATGTGACGGAATACAATGCAATAAACATATATGGTATCGGTGATAAATGCTAAAGAGAATGTCACAGTCACCATACAGAAGGAAATAGATAATGGTCAAGAAATGATCTAGAATACCTCTTTATGCAAATAAACTCATATCAATCCCACAATTGACGAAAAAAGAAGGTGCAATTTGACAAATGTTGGTTTTGATCCATGTCTGAGCTCCAACATTGGTCTTCCATTGCACCAATTTTCCATAAATTCATAGATAATGGTCAAACAACGTGATAAATATCAGTTAGCAATCAAACTACACCATAAATGTAGGTCAACATTTTAAAGTTCACAAATAAATATAATTTATAGCCTATAAATGCTATCTCAGCTTTTTACATGCCATAAGATACTACACTGCAGGCCTTTACATGCATGAAGAAGAGGCCACAATTGGTGAATGAGTCAAATGAGCAGCTGCAATCATTTGATAACAATGCAAATGCATATTGCAATCATAAAGGGGGCACAATAGGTTAATGCCACAAAATAAATGTTGACAACAATCTGTGTTGCTCTTTAATTGCACGTTGCAACATAATAAATACAAGATATAGCATAATAAATGCAGGTCACAACATTACAAGGGTAAGGAAAAAACAAACCCACCTTTGTCTATTGTATGAGGAATGTTCGAGAGCACCTTTAAAAGGGTGCCAGAAAATGAATCTCAATGAAACCCCAAAGAGGAATCAGTGGTCAACAAGTTGCAAAGGAAGATTGTCATAGATATTGAGAAAAAAATCTAAGGTGGTATTGATGAAGGGGTTGGAGGAGTCTTCCAACAATATTCCTAAATTGGAAGGACTGCTTCTAGGATTAGGAGTGGTGATGGAGGAGGGATACATCGATTTGAAGGTAGAAGGGGACTCTAAATTTATAGGCATTGAGGGGAAGCTCCTCACAACTCAAAAATTGAAATGAGTTCCTTGGATAAATTCATTATTGAGCTGTAATAAATTAAAGTTTTCTATCCAAAAAATTCTCAAAAATAATCATATTGGTAAGGAGGAAAAAGATGGCAGATAAGTTCACCAACTTGGTTGACAATTTAAAGCCATGTGATCTTTTTAGTAGAGCCAAATAAAAGAAAAGAAGATTTAATGGATATCTTAAATAAGGACAAGATAAAGGGATGTCAATTGGATCTATCTCGGGTGGTTAGGGAGGAGAAATGTCATCCTCCACACCCAGTTTCAAATCCAACTTTTGACATGTTTTGCTCTTTGTGAGCCAATTGTCAGAGGCTGTGAACCATGAGAAAAGGGTGGAAAAAATAGTTACATGTAAAAATAAAAAAAGACAAGCTAAAGGGATATAATAAAGACAAATAGGAGAAGTTCAGCTTTCACTGCCTCATAAGTCCAATGTGAAAAGTGTTTATTTCAATCATCACTAATCAATAGTGGAAATAATTCTATCCAAAGTTCTTTCCGACAACCTCAGGTTTTAGGAACGTCTCGCAAATCGTTCCTAACTCCCTCACAGGCTTACACAACCTGGTTCTCTCAATGTTGGACTCTCCAGTGAGGGCATTGTTGAGGAGTGTATTGCTCCTCCTTTGTGGTTAGTATAGAAGGGACGTCTTCATCTTCCTCCTCTACTTCTACCCCTACTTCCAATGTTCTTACTGGGCCTTCCTCCCTCCCTCTCATTCTACACCCTACTCTTATGCTGAAGAGTGGGACTTTATCATGCTGTACTGCATGTAATTTCTTTTATTTAGTAGTTTAGTTTATCTTATTTTATCATTCAGCTTCTATAGGTTGTTAGAGATTATGGAGACATACAACAATTAAATTAGTAAAGAAAGAAGAAATTTAACAAGAAAAGCATACTGGGAAGGAGAGTAGTAGGAGACAATGAGGGAAGTGTAGGGAAAAGCAAGCTTGTAACATGGAAAATCTTAAAAAGAGAGAAGGCAAGGAACCAATGATGGAGGAAAACTCAAACCAGAGGACTATGAAGAAAAACTTTTCTGGCACAAAAATGTCAGACCAACTACGATGCCACCTTAATAAGCATATCTTAAATGAAGGAAGAGATGAATGTTTGAAAGAATGGAGGAGTTTGGGGAATGAGGGAGGTGGAGGAGGAATGGGGCCTAAATGTCAAATAGAAGGGAACCCATTCATTGAGGAGATTTAGAAGTAATATCAAGATCTTGGGAAGGCTCAAGAATGGAGGAATAACTTGGTTTTAGCTTCACAAGTGAATTTGGAGCTTAAGCAAATGTTGGCAGGCTTTGGGAGTCAATGGCTATGGAGAATTGTTGATTTCCACAAGCAATTTATCAAGGCCCTAACACCCGAATTACTAACACTTATTTTAGAAGAAAATGTGAATTTGAGGAGGGACGAGTCCACACAACACTAATAGAGAGAACATATAAAATGGGGAAGCATATATATCCTGATAGGAATGATTGCAATTGACCAATGTTACACTTATCGGCTATTTATCGCCGTTATTGTGATATATCGCAAAAAAATCCGAGCGGAGATAATATAGCCATAAATTATCGCAATAATTTGAAATTATCATGATAATTTAAAAATTATTGCGATAATATCTTAGTAATTATCGCGGATAATATGGAAGCATTCTATCTACATCAATAACCTTTATAAATCCAGATTCTGGTCTTTTAACCCCTCATTTTGGCAAAATTGAGTTAGGATTGAGCTCTTTGAGGATATTGTGACCATTTTTCCATCAAGCAAACAAGGGGACATCCTTTGTTTTCAATTCCATGATTCATCTCATGAGATATATTTATTTTGTTTTGATGTAGGATTTTCTCTATCATCCTTGTTAGACTTGTAGACTCAATATCAAGACGTGTGATATCGTATTTCAGTTTTGATGTTTGATGTAGCACTTGACATCTTATATATCAGTTTTATTTCATATTTATGTAGCAATGTATTTGTTTGATGTTTTTGTTGTTTCTTTTAGATGTTTAGAAATTTTGAAAAAAATTATTATTTTTTTAAGTTTCCCAATAATTTCCTCGAGCATTGCCGATAAGTTATATTCCAGATCCTCAGCGATAAATTCATCGAGACAATAAATCTAACATTGCAATTCGCATTGCTTCATTTAGGATCATAACCCATTGAGCATAGAATACGATTTCAAGTCACATATTTAACAAATCTCACAACTAAGCCAAAACTAAAAGTACCTATCAACCAATACCCTGCTTGTGGATCAACGAATGCACCTATCATAAATCACTTTCACATGTAGCCAAGAAGCTCTAAATGCAATGATGAGGCTAACAATGCAAATACATGGGCTTTAAGAGTGAAAAACGAAGTATTCTCTAGAATCAGAAATGAATATGGCAAGAAACCAATTTTTGAAAATAAGAAGGATCAGGGCCCACAGTGGGCAAGAAGCTCTGGGTAGATATCTATAGGAAACACTACAACGATAAATTATGTTGTTGATCCAAAAACATCAATTCAACTCCAACAAGGTTCAATATTTTTAGTTTTTATATTTAATCTTGTTAGTAGGCTTGCGTATAGTCAAACACGGAGTTATGTCAAGGTAGTTCATCAAAATTCTTAGTAATTTTGAGACAACTAAAAACTACAACACAGTTCCTAAGTCCTCCCAAAAGCATTCTTCACATGCAAGAGTTTCTGAAACCGAAAACCCATCTTGCACATGGTGGAAACCACTTCCAAGAATTAGAGGTAAATAGACAAATTAACCTTTTATTCTTTGGCATGGGATGTGCAGATTCCTACTCCTATCTAGTTTTATGCTCAATTTCATTTTCATTTTTGAATAAGAAACCAAACATTTGTATTTATCATCATCACTTCCATAAAGTGGAAAGGAAATTTTTACATAACTACTTATTCCATCCCTATATACAGGAAAATATATAAGAAAGCATTTGTTGCCAAAGATTCAAACAACACAAGATTAACCAATTATGACAGTAGTTGACCGATTCACAAAAATGGTTCAATTTATAGCCCATCTTATGACAGTGGAGGAGGAATTGTTGATGAAATTTCTTGGCCCTGAATCAATCATGAGTGACAAAAAGACCAAGTTCATAGGACATTCTAGAAGCATTCCATTCATCAAGCATGGTATTTACTCCTTCAACCCCCTTACATTTCAAGTTGATTTGTTTAATCATTATTCTTGCTTTGGTTTCTCCTCAGCTTGGTCCCAACCTCATCCAATCTGGATGCAAGTTTAGGGCCAACTCAAACTTGAACAATTATAGAACCATCATGATTGGGCACACCCTCCCCAAGCTCTATGCTACAATTCTTCATTTATGACTTTATAGTGAACTTGACAAGAGACACCTCGGAGTCAAAGGATGAGCAGGGTTCTGCACATAGCACCAGACTACCAACAATATTTTCACATTTAGGGCCATTACTGAGAAGCCTTGTCATCAATATTCAGAATTCTTGTGCTGTTCTGTTGACTTTTGAAAGACCTCTAACACAATGTCAAGAGGCCTTGTTTTGTAGGCTCCATGACATTGGCATTTCAAAGACACTCTTGGTAGTGATCATGAGAGTTTATCAGTCAATTCTTGGTCATCTCCATACACCGCATGACCTTTTTAATTTCATCAAAAGCACCATCAAGGCTAATCAAGGGTGCCACCTCTAGCAAACTCTTTTTGGGATTTACATCGATGCACTAGAGTCTGTTCTCCTGAAGAATATCCAAGATGGTGATGGTTGTCTTCTACACAACATGTTGATATCTCTGCTTCTTTTTGTTGATAATTTGACCCTTATGGCCTCCTCACCTGAGGGTCTCCGTAGATAATTCAATGCTTTAGCTAGCTTTCATGATCTTCCAAAATTGACGGGATATAGTTCCCTTACTCTTCTTGAGAGACAATGCTTCCATAACCATGTCCAATATATCCCATCCACTATGCATCGCTTAGATGTGACCATCAAGCCCATAGTGCTCTATGGTTATGAGGTCTAGGAATCGAGTTTACTTCAAATCGATTGGTATAAGATGAAGAGAGTCCAAACCCTCCTTGCATGCATCATCCAATTGTTAAAATTATGAGCTTGATTTAAAATCTGTAAGTAATTCTTTAAATTCTGACTTTTCTTAGCTTAATATGATTCATAAAACAGAACAGCAATAACCATAGATTTACCAGCCTGAAAATTCACAATACATTTGCCCTGGGGAAACCCTGCCAGGGAGAAACCCCAGCAAACAATCTCCTTTTATTGCATAGATAATGTATGATTACTTACAAAACTTTCACCATGAAATTCTTCTTGCTCTTGGAAGAGCTTGCTTTAAGATCGCACTCTGGACCTGACTGTAAGACCTGTAAAGACAGTGACACCTTGCTGTCCTTTCTCTGTTGAAATATACCAGCACCGTTACAAGATACTTCTTGTCCTTTTCTGGACTGATACAGGCCTCTTATACTGGATATGTACATGAAAGCACTTGTTGCCTCACTCCCTTCACCCCTACCGCATAACATTGTGCAGGAATGAGGGTCTAATCTCCTATTACAAAGGCGAGAGAGGAGGGAGAGGGTCTGATATAGTAACCTACTGCATGTTTATCATAACTAGACTTTACACTTAAGCTTGAAATAGATCTTGGACAATAGACTTCACTTAGTTCAAATATAGAACTAGAATTAAGACTTCGCTAGGAATACAACTGCCAAGGCAGGATTTGGCAATGCATGGCATGCCAACTCAACATGCAACTCGACTTTGACCACATGCATGCATCCAATCCTCATCATGCACTTGACATGCATGCATGCCGCTTGTCATGCATGCATGCCGCTTGTCATGCATGGCTGTATACAGCGTAACTATGCAACTCATGCAACTATGCAACTTATGCAACTCGACTTTTACAACTTGACCTTTTACAACTTGAGTTTAACAACTCATTTCAACTCTCAATTTTATACAAGGTACCCTAATTTCTTCATGGTGATAGTGTTACACGTGCTAACGCATTAGATCAATATATTTACATTATTTGCAATATAAGGAAGATTGTTTGGTTTCTAGCTCATAGGAATCTTAAGTTCAACCTAACTTTTGTTAGACGCCTTGACTTTTGCTCATGGCTCACAAGGCTTGACTAGGGCCTTGGCTGCAGGTTGTAATGCCTCTAACTTTGCACTAGTTTGTTCACGCCGTAATGAGGTTGTATGTTCCTCCCGGTTTGCACTAGACCTTATGCTCACAGAGTTTCTGTAATGCCTCCACTTTGCATTAGACTTATATCTTGGCTCACAAGATCACATGGCATCTCGTTCATCCTAACTTTAGGTTTGACTCTCACGTAGGCTGGTGTGTAATATTCCCCCCGACTTTTTTCACACTACGGGAGATCGCTGATTCTCCAAATCTCCTCTAGTCGCCCGGTTGCCCATTTGCCTCATTGGAGAAATCGGGATTGTTGATGCTACTACCTAACACTCCCTCTCACCAGGGAGTCATTCTCACCACACCAAGCTTGTCTCTCAACCCACAACCGGCTCCTCAATGGCAATGGTTTGGTCGATATCAACCACCGGCTTCCGCGTATTAAGTAAACGAGTTTTAAAGTTTTTCTCTAGACCAAGTCTCAATGTAGTGGTACTTCATGTCAATATGTTTTGACTTGTCGTGGAATAATCGGGTTCTCTCTCGCCGGGCTTTTATGCAACTTTGATTATCACAAAGAACCACAACGAGCTTTGTCAACAAACAACCTAATATTGCATTTCCTTCCAGTATCACTTGTCGAATGTACTTCAACCTCTTCTATCGTATTCTCAGGTAATGGATCCTTGTTTTCTACTTGACCAAGAGATCATGGTATGCATCCAAACTGAAGCAAGATCTAGAAGTACTCTTCCTATTCACTAGGGCTTCCTCGCCTAGTCGCGATTTCCTCCATGTACCCATGCAGAAATAAACCACCGCTAGATGTATATCTCAAACCATAGGTAATGGTCCCTCTAAGATATCTCAAGATTTGCTTTTCTACCACCTAGTGTCTCTATGCCTGATTCAAATTTTACATGAACTGACTCTCACTGAATAATGTAAGATAAAGATATAATAAATCTTATGGGATCATATACATCAATGATCCACCGGGCTTACCTATACATGGTGGGGATCCACTCAAATCAACCCTCGGTCCAATCATGCAAAATTTCGCTGGTAATCATTCGAGTAGACATGGATTTACAATCCATCATACCAAACCCTTTAGTACATCCACTATGTATTTACCCTCGTGTTAGAAATATTTCGTCCTGTCTTTGCCACACTTCTAACCCTAGGAAGTAATGCATCAAACATAAGACTTTCATCTCAAATTCTGAGATTAGCTACCTCTTACACTAGGATATTATCCCTTCATCTCTTTTTATAAAGAGATCATCAACATACGTGATTAGTATAACAGGTTGGTTAAATCTTACCTTGAAGTACAAATTCGTATCAACATCACTTTTCAAAGCACAAGCTTTAAGAAAGCCATCAACTCACATACCAAACTCTAGGAGCTCACTAAGACCATACATATATCTTCCTTAGTTTGTATACATGAGTGTCTTTGTTAGTGCAAGCATAAAACCATCTGTTGTTCCACAAAGACCTCTTTGTTCAATCTTTCCATTCAAGAATGTTGTTTTGGTTATCCATCTCTGGATGTAACTTCCAACCAAGAATTAAAGCTAATGCAATAATAACTCGAATGAAGGTATGTTTTGATATGGGGGAAAATTTTTCCTCATAATCAATTCCTTCTTTTCGAGTGAAGCCCTCCTCGGGCTACAAATCTTGCTTTGAAATTTTCCAATCCCATCGGCTCTATGTTTGATCTTATAGATCCATTTGGAAGAGACCATTGATTTGTCCTCATTCTGACAACGTCCTCCCGCATATTTGTTCTTTAGAACATCATTCTCAAGCTATATCCTTCCATACTTGTATTTCATTCACTCTTTCAAATACGAAGGTTCATCACCATGTCACATGCCCAAAAATACGTGAGGCCACTTTCTTTCCCTGAATGTTCCTTTGGGAGTAGCTATCTTTTCTCCTTCCTGCACTGTATCTTGAAGCCATCCCACTTACTTCTTCAATGGAGGTTCTCAAGAGTTCTTTCCAACTATTCAGCACGTTCTAGTGGCTCATCACTTTACTCCTTCGCGAGGTTCCTCCCTCTAATCATCTAACTTTTCATTTCTAAGAGATTAGTTGAATGAACCTTCCTAACCTTGAAGCTCTCTACTTGAATGTGGCTACCTCATGGAAAGTCACATCCCTCATAATTTATCCGCCGACTGGGTACATATATCCCGTAGTCTGGAGTTCTCACCGCATCACTCCACAAAAACCCCTTTTTTCCCCGAGGGTTCCATCTTTGTCCCTCTCCTAGGGGATGAATATATGTGATTAAATATCCTTAGATGCCCTACTTTAGGTTTAATCCCTGAGAAGACCCCTCAGAAAGTCTTTAACTCTTCAAGATAGCATGTGGACACCTATTCTAAATATGGCTACGCGATTGGAGGTAGCTTTGCCCATAAAGAATTTGGCGCATCCTGTCAAACATCATGGCTTTCGCTACCCCACAAATTAACTCGTTTTCCTCAAAGAAACCACTTATGTAGGGTTATATGGTACCACGTTCTTGATTCCCGCCTTCCTTGCAGAAGTCCTCAAACCGGAGAGATTCAAACTCTCCTCCATTGTTTGTTCTAAGGGTTCGGATGTATTTCCTTAAAGCTAAAAGTGAAACATTCAAAGAGTATAAAGCCTTTGAACTTATCAAATGTGTCACTTTCGCTTTAAGGAAATAGATCCAATATTTCTTGAGTGATCATCAAGAAAATGACATAATACAAACAACCACCTAGTGAGGGAGATGACATGGGACCATACACATCAAAATGAACCAGATCTAAGATTCTGCTCTGTCAACGCTAAAAATGTTTTCTTTTATATTTATACCTAGTGTGGAATCCTTTACAAATTTCTCTATTTTTAATAAAAGAAATAGAGGTCATGCCACATACCATATTCTGCAAATCTCAGAGTTGTTTGTAATGAAGATGTCCAAGCCTTCTATACAACAACTCATTGGAGCTAGTCGCATAATGAGTTTAGTCGAATCCAATCCTGGTCAACGCATACCTCCTCTAACAGTCCCAATAGGTTCTATTGTACTCAAGTGGATACCTTTATCCCACATAAGTGCCTTCCTATCCTTGAAGATCACCAAAAATCCCTTGTCCTCAAGGGCTGTAACCGAGAATATTCTCTTGAGCCATGGAACATATAATACTACATCAACATGAAGCCTAGCCCCATATTCCAATCTAAAGGAGATAGAGTCAAGAGCCTACTCCCTCTATCTTGTAACATTTGTCATCCCCAAGCTCAACCTGCTCTACAAAAGATTTTGTCTTGAAATCTGAGAGGATCTCCTTGTATCATGTCATGTTTTTTGATGCACCACTGTCTATTAACCAAGTTTTCGGCCATGTGATAATTGTATTGGATAAAGCAGAAACCAAATAATATTCTTTTCTATTTTCTCTTTTATTAGAGGGAATTTTCTGATTTCTTTTGGATTCATCATCCTCGGCAGTTGAGGCATGGTGTTTCCCTTTCCTTGGATTTTTCTTCCTATACCAACATTCTCTAGCAAAATGACCCAACTTATTGCAACTAAAGCATTTAACTTTATATGTATCAATATTCTTGCCTTTGAACATACCTTTGGTGTTTGACTTCGTTTGAGAGCCTTTCTAGAAAGTGACCTTCTTCTTTCCCTTGAATCTTGATGCTAATGTCGAATGCTCTTCTTTGGTTGGCTCGCACCTGGTAGCAGTGTGACTCTCCTCTTGGAGGCAATCATGCCATAACCTCTCAAATGTGGGCTGAATTTCTCTCCCATTGACACTGGATAAGAAAGCCTCCCATGAAGAAGGAACACCATCAAATATGGCCTGCACTAAGTCATCATCATCCACTGTGACACTTGTGACCAAAAGTTGATCTATGATCTGGGTTATCCTGGAACAAAAAGATGTTATTGAACCTTTCTCCATCTTCAAATACTTAAGCTTGTCCTTAAGTGTCCTCTTCTGACTTGGTGCCTGTTTCTCATACAGATTTACCAAGGTATCCATACAGTCCTTGGCAGTCATTAACGAAGTCATTGTTGGCATTATACTGTCTTTCACCGAGTCAAAGATGATTCGCTTGGCCTTGGCTTGATTCTTCCTGAAGGTTGCTCTTCCTGCATTAGTGGTGGGTTCCTCCATCACTATGGTCACATACTGCTCAAGTTCATGCTCCTGCAAGATATTCGTTATCCGGAGCTTCCATACATTGAAGTTGGATGCTCCTTCAAGCCTATCCTCGACTCTGACAGAAATGGAGGATGCCATGGACCTCACACTAGAAACATGATCAAGCTCGCTTGGATCTGTGTGTACCCTGCTACTGCACTTCAACAAGCTTATTCACACCCTAAGCTCTAATACCATGTTAAATTATGAGCTTGATTTAAGATCTGTAAGTAATTCTTTAAATTCTGACTTTTTTTAGCTTAATATGATTCATAAAACAGAACAACAATAACCATAGATTTACCAGCATGAAAATTCACAACACATGTACCCTGGGGAAACCCTATACATGGAGAAAAACCCCAGCAAACAATCTCCTTTTATTGCAAATAGAATGTATGATCACTTACAAAAAATCCACCATGAAATTCTGCTCTTAGAGAGCTTGCCAAGACGACTCTGACCTGACTGTAAGACTTATAAACACAGCGACACCTTGTTGTCCTTTCTCTGCTGAAATATACCAGCACTGTTACAAGATGCTTGTTGTCCTTTCTCTGCTGAAATATACCAGCACTGTTACAAGATGCTTGTTGTCCTTTTCTGTTGTCTAGCACCAACACTGATATAGGATGCTTAATGTCCTTTTCTGCGGTCAAGCACCAGCACTGAAACAGGATGCTTGTTGTCCTTTTCTGGACTGATATACGCTCCCCTAATATGCTACCTTCTTATACTGATATACATGCCAACACTGTATGAAAGCACTTGCTTCCTTCTACTCCTTCACCCTCATGCTGCAGAACATTGTGTGTGGAATGAGGGTCGACCTCTGCATATAAAGGCGTAGAGAAGAGGAGGGAGAGGGCTCGAAATAGTAACTTTATTGCATGTTTATCATAACTCGACTTTACACTTAAGCTTGAAATAGATCTTGGACATGAGACTTCACTTAGTTCGAATTTAGAACTTGACTTGAGACTTCAGTTAGGAATACAACTCGCCCTTGTGATTTGGCAATGCATGGCATGCCAACTCAACATGAAACTCGACCTTGACTGAACATGCATGCGAACTAACTCAACATGCACTTGACATGCATGCATGCAATGCATGTAACTTGACATGCATGAATGCAGCTTGACATGCATGCAACATGCATGTATGCAACTATGCAACTTATGCAACTTATGCAACTATGCATGTATGCAACTATGCAACTTATGCAACTCGACTTTTACAACTTGAGTTTAACAACTCATTCAACTTGACTCTTATACTAGGCAATTCGAATTTCTTCATGGTGGATAGTGTTACACGTGCCAACGCACTAGATCAATACATTTACATCATTTGCAATATAAGGAAGATTGTTTGTTTCTAGCTCATAGGAATTGTACATTC
>SNQJ01S0195241.1:0-17544 GCA_010110895.2 Picea sitchensis | reverse complement strand
TGTCCAATGTAATGGTGCCAAAATGCTCTTGTCAAGGATGGAGTCCTTAAAACAATATAGGCAGCATAACATTACTTTGAATTCCTTGAAAAAATGAGGTGCATTCATGGATTTTTATAGCATTGCTTTGGGTTTTTGTTTAATTGCTTTGTAGTGTGAAAAGAGGCCATTTAGGGCATTCTTAGGTCTTTGACCAGCCCACCATTCGGATCCAGCCTAGATTTGGAGGTCAAATCGGCTTGGGAGCTGAACCATAAGTGGTTGGGAGGCCGACCACTTCCATAAATGCGCCATTTAGCAGGTGCACGACTTTTTGCGCTAACAATCATGCATCGTGCTCTTGTGCGCGATTTGTACGTTCATGTTCCACGCATGCACGGGCGCCCAATGTACGCAAAGCGCTCGCCAATTTTTCACTACTTTGTATAGTTTTTTGACCTTTTTTGAATGCTGTGGTATTAATTCAGGTCCATGAATGACTTCATTACTGTTTGACGATGCTGAGTTCTTGTAACCATGTGCAGACGAAATTTCAGTGATAACATTAGGGATGGTGAATTTAAAGATGTACGTGAAGAACTGACTCATGGAAATCTACACAAATAATTGGATTATCATGTCCATGATAATTTATTATATCATCTTCGAAAGATTTGTATACCCATGGATGAAAGAGAAAATGTAATAATGGAAGCCCATACATCTCTTATTTCTAGTCACTTCGGGGTAGGAAAGACAATAGAACATTTGCAAAGATATTGTTATTGGCCTTGAATGAATGAAACCGTTTCCAAGTATGTAAAAGGGTGTGTTTTGTGTGCCACAATTAATCTTAGCAACAAAAAGTTGGGGTTATACACATCACTTCTAGTACCTTCTTAACCATGGGAAAGTGTGTCCATGGATTTTGTAGGGGGTTTGTCGATGTCTAGAATAGGTCATGATTACTTCTATGTCATTGTAGATAGGTTCAATAAGATGTGTATCTTAATGACTTGCAAGAATCAAGTCACAATTGAACAAACAACACAATTGTTCTTTAATAATGTTTGGGTTCAGTTTGGGTTGCTTACATCTATTGTATCTAATCGAGACTCTCGATTATTAAGGAAGTTTTGGTCTAGTTTGTGGGAGTTAATTAAAACTAAATTAAAAAAGAGAATTGCATTTCATCTGCAGATAGATGGACAAAAAGAGGTGGTGGACATGACAATGGTACATTTTATACGAGGGTACTGCAGTAAACATCCTAAGTTGTGGGATGAATAGTTGCACTATGTACAGCATGCCTATAATCGTGCCATGCATTCTTCTACTTAGAGATCTCCTTTTGAGGTTTTTTTGGGATACTTGCCTAAATTACCTATGGATTTTTCTTTTGGTGAGACAAGCTAAGAGGAATGACAAGATGATTCGGAAAAAGATAAGAGGTTCATTTAGAGGATCCAATAGGTACATCAGGAACTATAGGAACAATTGGAGAAGAGCCAAGCCAAGTAAAAGGAAAGGAATGACAAGCATCAGGTTGATCATTAGTTCCAAGTTGGTGATCAAGTATGGTTACATATCAACAAGGACATAATGAAGGGCGAAGGTAAAAATATCAAACCAATCCGGTATGGTCCATTTGAGATTTTGGAGAAGATTGGTACTAATGCCTTTCGTTTAGATCTTCCATCTTATATGAAAATGTATTCAGTGGTGAATGCTGAGAATTTGAAACTTTGTGAACCTCCTGTGATTATTGATAAAGATGAAGGTGTGCAGGTTCCGACAGTTGATGATTTTTCTCCTGAGTACTTAGACGAGCTGCAGGAAGATGTTATCCTTGACAGAAGAATCATGAATTCACAATGGGGTGATGTGGAGTATCTCCGAGTTGGTATTAAAGGGGTAAAACCAATCAAATAAATATGGATCAAGATCAGGAAAGCGAGGGAGCGTTACCCTCACTTAGTTGTTGAGTAATCCAGACTTTTGGTGGTCCAAAAGGCTTCCAGTGGGGATGAATGATCTAGGTGGATCTAGGAACACTCAAAACATTGATCGTCTCAAATGAAAATGAACATGAATTCATTGCATAGATATCGGCGTGATGTTTCTAACACAATTTGAATGGCCTCAAACAGATGTCGTATGAAGAAGTTATGATGTTCTGGAGATTTTGACCAACATGCAAAAAATCAAACAGGGTAGGACACATGGCATCACCAAAGGCTGACACGTGGAATCAATGAAAGGATGACACATGTTAGTATGCATGAAATGTGGAAAATATGGTGTTTATGTGGCACAATACAAATATGAATGTGGCAGGTGACAGGTGACAGTACGAAAAGATGACGTGGAAATATATATGACAAATGGTAGTTGATGTAGGCAGGTTCACTATGCGCTGACGTGGTGCTGATTGTACAACGGGTGAGGTAGTAAGAGAATGACACGTGGACCAATGAGATGGTGCCACATGGCACTATAGATTTTCCCAATATGGCCTTATCCAAAATTTTGTTGGCTCTGAAGGGAATCGAACCCGTGACCTCTGGTTCAACAAACAACAGTCTAACAAATCTGGATAACCATATTATCTAATATTCTAATGGGCGGTTTAATATTTAAAATGTATTAAATGCTATATGTCATAAATAGGGCATCAACTGGGGTTGACCCCACGACCTCCAGACCAACCCAACCACTTAACATTATACTCTGACCAACGTGCCAATGACGCTCCTTGTTAAACGACCATGAGTATATTTGTATTTATTTTTAAGTAAATTCCCAACCAAGCATATAGGGAGTCGGGTGGTGTTGTAATATAGGGATTAGAAGTAAGCATTCAAGAGATACAAATTAAGCACATCAAGAAACACACATAATCCTAAGAAAGAAGGAGATAAATGTGGGGAAGGATATCCAACCGCTTTCATATTCCTTCTTCAAGAGTATTAATACATTGTATGGATGGTTGGAGCAATTTCACACGCTCCAACTAATCATTCGTTAATTTCTCTTATATATTTATCCTTTACTACATATATCTTCATATATTTACTTAATATCTAATGTCTAATGTATGATGACTATTACAATGGCCTAAGAGGCCTCCCAACATCTCCCACACACTCAAATCCTTGCTTGTCCCGAGTAAGTGTGCAAATAACTAATGACCTGTTACTCTTTAGCCTTCGTATTCAATCTAGTAGATTCTTGTGCAAACATTGAGTCTCACAGTGCTTTGCTCCCCCCTAAAAATGGTCCTCTTGATCCTATTGTTACACTTCTCTTTGGTGCCATCAAAGTGGTGAGTGGCTCGTCCTGCGATCATCTTGCCCCTGCACACACCCTATGGTGGAACATCATGCTTTGACCAACCTACCATTTCTTTTATTTATGGATTTTGAGGTCGCAACTCAGGAACTATTCTGCAAATTTTATACTAGGGGGATTAATCGATTAAATATTTATTGTGCCATCGTATTTTCTTTTAAGATTTCAATGTGTGTGTGTCTCATCATTTGATGTCTCTTTCTTGAATTCCTTTATCCACTTCCAAAATTCTTATCATCAATGTTCAATGTTTCACTGCTCTTCTCTGCTACTCATCAAAACTTGTTCTTTTGCTGTAAATATTTCCTCCGTCAGTGTTCAATGTTTCAATGGAATGCTCAATGTTTGTATGCTCATTCGAACCTCTGCTCTGTGTTATAGTATATTTTGCCACACTCCATGCATATTTCTTTGATGTCCTTCCATTTCCCTTTGTAGACTTCATTTTCACCTTTTGGTCCACTCTAGAGATAAAAATTCATATTTTTGTCCATGTACATGACCTGCAAGTTATACAGTTCATGTATGTACATGGGCTGCTCCATTACAACCCACGTACATCAGTTTTGGTGCTCAAAAAATTAAAAAATGCGTTGTGTTTCCATGCCATGTCACAATATCTATGATCCTTGACCTTGCATATACTGGAAACACTCTGACTCAACTCTTCAATTGCATTTGGAGGCTATAAATTGAGCCACATACAATCCGTGAAGGTATTCAATTCATCATCGAGAGCAAAGACACTCTGGAGAAACTTCACCTCAATTGAGTCTGCATCCCTTTGTCCTTGAAAGTATTAACTTCTTGTGTTCAACCCCCAAGATCTTCCTATATTGTGATGGAGAACTTCAATGAATCTTAATTGTGGAGGATTGAAGTGGTGGAGGCCCAACTAGAGGGACTTAGTTTCTCGGTTTCGATATGTGCCGTTGCAGAATTTTGTCTTCTATGTACTTTTATTGATTACATTAATAGAAATACTCTTTTCTCGTCCAATTGATATCTTGCAAATATTAATATTTCTTTCCATGGGCATATTTGTTTTGTATGTTAATGGATTATGCTGATTGATATGCTAACATTATATATCATTACCACATGATTTCATATCTTGGTTGTTGAAGACAAGTTGCAGGTGTAAAGCTTTGGGTCATCTGCTCAATGGTGGTCTTCTTCGGATGTTCGGATGAGGTAGGCTTCTAGCCTTATCTTGTTATCATTTCATTTATATAGCGTACTTGAGATTAGAGTTGATTTCTGGGTGTCATTCTGTCTATTGTGGTTTTCCCCTAGCCATAGAGATTTTCCTTGTAACACTCTGTTGTTGATTGTTTTTCTATGTTTTCTTCCAATCTTGGAAATGTATGGAGTCAAAATTTTACAATTTGATAAACTTTCATCGATTATATATCGATTAGCATTGTGTTGACGGGGGAAATTGACTGCTCGTCAACTAGAAGAGTGAATCTGGTCCGGGGTTGTCTAATTAACCCAAGCCGTTTGGTTTAATTCACTCTGAAGGGTTTAATGGATCCGTTGGCCAATCTAAAGTCCTAAAGAAAGCGAAAAATAATTAAAAGAAATACAATAACTTACTAAATAATAATCATGGGAATATATATGTACATCTAAATATATATATATATATATATACAGTTTATCTAAATAATATTTATATAATAGTTCTATTTATAATCTATACAATATGTAAAAATCACGAGTTTTAATCTGAACTCGTAAAAATCGAATGTAAAATGGTTCTTTTAATGACAGTAATAAAGAAAGCGAAAATACTATTTGTTTTTGGTTTGTTTTCTTGTTTGTATGTATTCATAAAATCAAATATTAAACTACTTAATTAAACAGAAAGATATAGATAATGAAAATTATACTATATATAAAAACTTCTATAATAAGCAAGCTAATGAAATAAAAGAACAGACTAACCTATTAATGCGTCCAACGTCTGTACAATAGAGAATATCCAACCACCTTATCCGAAAAGTAAACCTACAACGGATTTCAAGATCGCTCTGAATAAACGCAAAATGATATGCTGGAAACTGAGTTTTGATAACATAACGTATAATGGAGACAGTCATAGTGATCTTATGATTTACAAGTAACTACAGTGAGATAAATCTTCTTGTAAGAACTTGTATTTAAACATTCAACATAAAATTAGAGATAAATCTCATAATTTGAATTGAATCGATGATCACCCTATATTGTATCTGAAACATGACATATGGACATCACGTAATAATGAATTATTTAAACTCATAATAAATAATGAAGACAAAAGCAATCACCATCTATTATCACATCGAAATAAGCATAACTTAAACTAAAACATCATACACAAAAGCTAAAGATGTAATATGCATTTTGTTCCATTCAAGTCTATGTGTAATTGTCCATACTCCAGCCCCAGGCCGAGATGCCTCTGTTTACAAAAATGATAGGTTTATAAAGGCCTCAAGAAAGATAACTATTTTTGTTCCTGAGATCAAATATTTATTTCAAAAATAAAGTGGGACGCAACCACCGTGATTCTACTAAATCCTCCAAAACTAATGACAATTCATTTCTGTTCATACAAAATACATCATAGATATGACTAGAAGGTCTCAAGAGTGCCTCAAATCAATTTTGAAATCATGGATCCCTGAATATCCTGAAAGAAAAGAAAAATAGAAAGATTTCAGATACATTTTCTATCATTAATTTACACATTTCGAATTAACATAACTGGCTATAGAATCTTGTGATTCTGTAGCTAGTTATTTTAATAAATGAAATCTCATTTTATTTAATGAATAAAACAAACTAATTTAATAATGAAATATAGCTTATTCAACAAACCAAATAATCTAACTCAAGAATGAAAACAAACATGCTATTAATTTCAGAGATCATACCTCTAATCATGAAATCAAATCGTATCATGAAACCTTGGAATTTACAATGGCTGTAGCAGCCTCAACGTTTTTAAATATCACATGACCTACGGTCTTCATACGTTTTTCTTTTCCTTGGATGACATATTCAAGCTTGTAGTTTTCATTTGTTAAAACATCGATATGATCTTTTAAAGCCTTAACCCGTGACTGTAGAAATGAGATATCAGTATAATATCTATCAATCCATGATAGATAGACCTCAAACTTTGACTGTGTGGCGGTTGCATCAGAACAAACAAGATTGTGGACTGGAGCACCCTCCAAACGGATAGTATATTCATTGCAAATCTTGACACCAGGAAACTCTGGATTGTCTTTCAAACATGGAGGTAAATTATCGACAAAGTTATAGGGTCGATCAGGGTGTGGCTCGAATGACAAAGGGTCTTCCTCTGCAAGGAATTTGTCGATTTCAGAGTTAGAACTCTCATTAACCTCGATCATGCTAATCGCATTTGCATGAGAATTCATCTTATTACGAAGACTCTGCGATATCAATCTCCCGACCCTTTTGTTCTTAAAAATTATATCAACACTACTTTTAGATCTCTTTCCTGTAGGTTTCTTTACATTTTTAACACAGTCGTTTGGATGTGTAATCTGTTGACAAGCCTTTTCAATGACCTTCGGATAGATCAAGGGTTCGCTGTTAGGGGGAGGGATACAGGTCTGGGGAGGTGAGAGAGATGCCGTCGGGTGGACAAGGGTCTCCTCAACTATGAGTTTATCTACCTCCCCCATATCAGGATTACTATAGCCATTTCAGGTTAGGAACGAATCCCAACTGTCATTGTGTGACTCTAATTGATGTATGAGCAGGATTTTAACTAGGCTGTGATGAAAAAGGCTAGAGTTTGACTGGTGTTTCTTGTATCTTTTCCCCATTTTATAAATACTCCTGAGTAAGTAATATGGCATATTCAAAGGGAAATCCATAAAACTCATAAGCATACGCAAATGGTACAAAAATACAAGCCCAAAACGTCCCTCACAGGTAGAAAATTGCTTTACCACAACGAGCAAATCGTGCCACCGAGCTTTTGGGAATTAAATGGGCATACCTTTATCACAACTTGTTATTTTCCAAGATGTAAACAACAGGGTCCAAGGAACTTCTTTCACTTTTACGTTTTTAAACCATCTCTAACTGCTTGCTGGTAACCCTGTGGCTTGACTCAGAAACTCCTCGGTAACTTCCAATCGCACATCGCCAACTTTCTCTCTACAACCATCAAAGGAGAAAGAAAATTCTTGGGAAACCTGTAAATTGAAACCCTAAAACTTCCTAATGAAAACGAGCTAGCCACTTCTCTCCAAATCTCCTCTGGCATCGTCGTATAAGAGTAGGGTTTGGATACCATTTGGTTCAATTCTCACGATAGGAGCCATATTGGACTGGAGGGTAATCAAACAAACACAACATACAGGGAGGGTTTGTGAAAACAAAACAAATCCATAGTCTCGAGCCCAACAATGAACGCTGTAAAGACTCATACGATGGGATGGACGTTTAATTGAAATACATGTGAAAAAGGTTTGCAAAGCCCAAGGCCATCCTTAGAAATGATGGTAGTCTGCAAATCGTATGCCACCTTTGCATTCAGTACGAGATAGGACCAAAGCATTAAAACAAAAATAAGTGCACGTATCGTGGGTTTGATCACAAAGTTTGGGTAAGTCAAAAATCGAAAAATCAAAAGTTTTGTAAAAGAAACGTAGCCAAGAATCAAACCAAAACCATACAAAAAATCAAATCTTGGGGGTGCTTTGCTCATAAAACCATCAATATCTTAATCATGCTTGGAATTAAAAGGACCAAAACAAAGAGAGTAACATCTTCATGGTAAGGAATCAAAACTCCATAATAAACTATATGAACAATTTGCCTTCAATGAAATTTTAAAACATAATGGTAATCACAGTCACAAGTTTTCATGCTTTCAGTCATGAAAACAAAGCATGAATAGACAATAGGTAAAAGAGACAAATTACAGCTGTCGTTTCGAAAACTGCTCATGAAGAGTGATAAAAAATCATGACCCTAGTTAGGCAGCTATATAGATCGTTTAATTGACATAAAAAGCTAAGAAAAACGTTGGGCTGCCAACAATGGCGACATGCTGGGAGAAGCAGTTATCTATGTAATACAAACGAGTTCAGGTTAGAGAAATCTGAAAAAATTCAAATCGAAGAACAACTGAAAAGTCATTTGAACATCTTAAATAATCATGACGCAGTACAATTTCAGATAACTTTTGTTTTTAAAGAAACAAAAACTGGTGACAAACTTGGCAAAAGAAATCCATGACGTTTAAGTTAATATCTCCAATACTGTTGACAGGGCCACTGCTGCCAGTAGGCGTTCATAGCCTCGACAGGGATGTCAATTAACCCACTCTGACATCTGTATCCTGTCAAGAAATTTTAGATCAGAACAAAGGATGCTTAGGGCCAAAACAAAATTCATATCTGAGAATTTTCTTTCTCTTGACATTGCTTTGCTGCCAGCAGGCCTGTTCAGTACCCCGACAAAGTTTTCTTGGCATCATGCATGTATTTACCCGCTGCCAGCAGACTTATTCAGTGTCCCGGTGGGTTTACAAACACTTCCCACAGCTCTCTGGCATATTTTTAAAGATACTCAACAGAGCGGGGTGACGCTGAAAATTCCAGTTTTTAACACACCTTGATATATCACAGACCTTAAATTTTTTTGTGCTGTCCTTCATCAAGATCCAAAAATAGTTCATTAATAAAACTAATTTTCAAGAACAGGGAGACATCATTGAGTTGCTCTCTTAAAGAACAGGGACAATGTAAAAATATTTTTAAAGATGGTCATGAATGCTTTCAAGTGCAGATTGAAACCGAGAAAACACCTTTCAAACAAAAAGTCATCTTTAACCAGGCTACAGTTTGAGAGAAATACAACAATTAATGTTCTGACAACTTTTAGCAGCTATTTTCGAGGGGAAGTATTCTGTTTTCTTTTTCTAAGATAGCCCATGGTGCAGACATTTTTGTTTCAAAAAGAAAGACCGATAAATAGAAATGAAAACAAAAACAAACTAGAAAAGAAAAAAAAAACCAAAACATAAAATATTTACAAAAGGTGTATGGGAGAGTCGTCAGGTAAAAAACTTTTTGAGAGCTTGGCCATTGACCGGGAAGGTGTCTGACTGTCCCTCTAAATTCTGTAGGCGAAAGGAACCGGGACCTAGTTTTTCAGCAATTAAAAATGGTCCCAACCACAGGTTTTGAAACTTAGTATGTTCTCCTTTCCCCTCATGAGGTTTGTCCCACTTAAGGACAAGATCGCCTACCTCAAAATTTCTGTCAAAGGCAGAATTGGAATCAAACCCGTTTTTAACAATGAGTTGATGTTGATCCAATTTTCGTTTTGCTTGATCCCTTACTTCCTCTAACTTCAACATAGCGTTAATTTGACTTTCCAAGGGAGGACAGTTTTCTTCTTGCACCTTCTGTGATAACTGCAGAGATGTAAGAAGGACATGCGGTGGAAGAATCGCTTCCCTGTCGTAAACGAGAAAAAAGGGGGAATTACCAACAACAGTTTTAGGAGTTACCCTATCAATCCAGATTGCATTAAATAGTGCATTATGCCAGCTTTTGTGGTTTTCGGAGACCGTTCTCTTGATGATATTGATCAGGTTTTTATTAGTTGATTCAGCCAAACCATTACCTTGGGGATAATAACTGGCGGAATACTTTAATTTGATTCCTTTTTCCAAAGAAAAATCACTCATTTCAAGAGACGACAAATAGGAAGCATTATCAAATACTAGGCATTCAGGGATACCGAAACGAGTGATAATATTTTCATTTAGGAAGGATATTACCTGGTTGGTGTTTACCACTTTTAATGGGGCAGCCTCAGACCATCTGGTGAAATAATTTGTGGCTGTTATGATGTATTTATGCTGCTGAGAGGATGCCAGATTGATTGGTCCTATAATATTAAGGGCCCACTGCTGAAAAGGGGAGTCTACCGAAACAGGTTGATGCGGGAATGCTGGTTTCTGTACTCGTCCAGATGGATTTTGACATATTACACACTTGCGGCATAAGGCATGGGCGTATTTGAAAAGAGTAGGCCAATAATAACCTTCTCTTAATACTTTGTGAGCAATGGTGTCTCCACCGAAATTCCCACCAGCTTCCCCTGCATGTAATTCCAATAGGACTTTTTTTTCTTCATCTTTTTCAAGACAGCGCATAAGTATTCCATCGAAATTTTGGCGAAAAAAAATAACGTTTACTAGCTGAAAAGAAGCAGATTTTAATCTCAGTGCTCTCCTCGTTTTTGGATCAAGGTGCCGGGGAGCTGATCCGTGCATAAGATAAAACTTGATGTCATCGTACCAAGGACTAGTAAGGTTTTGTGCACAACAGATTTGATTTTGATTGTGTTGATCTTGAATTAAAATATCAGTTTCATTTTGTTGTCCTATAGCTGAATCAACAACCAATTTACATAAACCTTGGCCTCTAACAATTTGTGCCGGGGTAATTTCTATGTCGTATTCTTGTAAGGAGGTGACCCAGTTTGCCCTTTTTTCGCCCAGTTCTTTCTATACTAACAAATTTCTGACAGTAGGGTAAGGGACAATGATTTTCATCCTAGATTTCAGTAGATAAGATCGGAAGTGTTTTACCGCTTTAAAAACAACATAGGCCTGCTAATCTACTGCTGGGTAATTAAGTTCTGCTCCTTTAAAGGATGAGCTCATTAAGGCAATTGGGACTTCGTTGTTTTCAACATTCTTTTGGGTTAGGACAACAACATAAGACTGATCAAAGGCAAACGTGTAGAGGGTGAAGTGTCGCGAAAAATCAAGGCTCATTAGAGAAGGAGCGTCTACTATAGCCTTTTTTATTGAGTCAAAATCCTGACTTTCTAAAGGTCCCCAATGGTACTGTACATCCTTTTTTATTAAATTTTTTAATGGTCTGACCATTTCTGAAAAGATGGAGACGAACCTCCTAACAAAGATTATCTGACCTAAGAAAGATTGCATGGACTTTTTGGAAGAGGGAGGGGGCAGTTTTGAAATGACTTGGGTCCTTTCAGGGTCAATAATCAACCCTTCATTTGATACAATGAATCGGAGGAGCTTACCTTGTTCTATTGTAAAGACATTTTTTTTAGGATTTAAAGAAATGCCGTACTTACGACATCGCTGTAGAACAGATCTTAGATGAGCTAGATGATCTCCTTTATTCTTTGAGAAGACATTGACATCATCTAGATAAACTACTATAGATTGATTGATTAAACCGCGGAAAGCGATATCTATCGCTCTCTGAAAGGTGGCATCGACATTTATGATCCCAAAGGGCATATTCCTATAAGCGTAGGTACCCCATGGAGTACGAAATTTTTTTTTGAGCTGGTCTGGGGGAGACATAAGGACTTGGTTATACCCTGAAAAACCATCCAGTAGCGATAATATTTCAGAACCAGATACTTGTTGAAGGATCCGTTCCATGGGAGGAACAAGGTAGTTGTCTTTATCAGACGCTCGATTTAAATTTTGGAAATTGACACATAGTCAGATTTCACCACTATTCTTCCTTATAGGGACAAGATTAGAGGCCCACTGTGTATGTCTTACTGGGAAGATTATTTTAGCATTCAAGAGTTTGTTTAATTCTTTCTTGACTGTTAGTTCAAGTTTTGGGTGCATCTTTCTTAACTTCTATTGAAAAGGTTGGGTATGGGGTTTCATGGGAATAATGTGTTGTATGATGTTAGGATCAAAGGTCTTTAGGTTGTCGTATGTCCAGCAAAGACATCTTTAAATTCCTTAAACAACTTAATAAATGCTATATTTTCTTGTTCAGAACATCCCAACCCCAAATTGATGCACTGTGGGTTATCTTTAGTTCCTAAATTTACTTTTTCATGTGTCAAGGAAGAACTATTTGTTTTACAGTTCACTGATTTTCTAAATTTATCGTCAAGATCATAAAATTTTTCTAATATAACCACAGATTTTGGGATAGACTTTACCATATCCGATGTAGACTCCGGGGATCTTGGATCTGGTATTACCGTAAAATCGCGAAGGTTTTCGTCCTGGGTACCTTCATCGATAACTGCTCCTTGGAAAGTCTCTTCCATATGCAGAAAACTGATGATCTGTTGATCATCGTCGAAGACTCTCCAATTTCTGATGTTGTTCGGGATAGATGGTCTGAACAACAACTCGTCAGAAAATGCATTTGGAGAAAGGCCTTCTGTAGGAAAAAGTTTTGAGGCGACATTAGCTAACAAATCAGCCTCAGAATTATTCAATCTGGGAATATAATTAATGTTAAACGTAGAAAACTTGTTCATTAAATTCCATACCTCATTCTGATAGCTTTTCAGGGGTGGAGATAAACAGTGGATATAATTTTTTACCTGTCTAACCACAATTTCTGAATCAGCAAAGACAGTCAAATTTTGAATACTCAAATGTAGTGCTTTTCTAAGACCTTGCAAGAGTGCCTCGTATTCGGCCGTATTGTTTGTGCATTCAAATTCTAACCGGCAAGCGATCAAAGTTTTGTTACCTGCTGGATCAATGAGCATGCACCCTGCACTAGCTCCTTCCTTAGATTTAGATCCGTCGAAGTAAAGAGACCAGATTTGATTTTCGTCAGGTGCATGTGACCACTGGGAGAAGGCTGTTGACTATGTGCATGTCATAATGGTAGAAGTTTTATCCATGAAATTGACGAAAAAAGTGTCCATCCCCTGTATTTTAGGTGAATTGGTGGAAGTAGTGAATGGTCCATTAGGATCATTTAAATTGGTTACCTTGAACTTAAGATAACGCTCATGATTTACCTTGATTCTGTTAGGCTTTCCATTCTCGGGCAGCCACAAGTGAGACCAATCTGTTGCAAAATAACCATGTAGCTGTTCAGACCAATCTCTACTTAAAAACAAGCCATATACTTCGAGGATATCGACGACAATAATATCAATAACTTGATGGACTTTGGGATTAGATGATAATTTGATAAGCACATTTTTTAATTCACCTATTACTTTAACACTAGTTCGATCAAGCTGAATAATTTTCAGGCTGGACGGTTGAACTTTGGCATTAATTTTTTGACAGACAGACTAAATCATTATGTTTGACGATGCATCTGAATCTACCATACAGTTATGTACATTCCTATTGAAAATTTCAAAAGTCAACAAAAAGGGTGGGACATTTCTGCGAGTATTAACAACAGAAGTTTGCTGTTTTTTAGTCCCAGCCCTTGGAACTAGTTTATCTACATTTGTTACACTTTTTACAGCAAGGTCTCTTTTCTCAAAAGACTCTGGCGTTGTTTTGACGGAGACCTTTTGAGGTGTTTTGGGGTTGTTTTCAACAACTTTGTTGCTGTTCGGATTGCTATTTTTGCTGTTTTCTGCAATATTTTGCAACATCTTTTGTAGAAGAAAAAGGAATTTCAATAATTCGTAAACAGAAATATTAGATCTAAGTTTTTTGAGATCCTCAATCAAATCATAATCTAAACTTGGGGCTGCCAAATTCTGTTTAGTTTCAATTGATTTAGACTGTTTTTGAGGTGCATTAGTTCCGATTTTAGAAGAAGATTTATTTGCTGTCTTGCTCCTGGTATTGTAAGGATGCACTGTTTCAAAATTAGCTTGAAAAATGCTATTCGAAAAATGCTCGAAAATGTTGGGAGAGGATTCGTCCTCTTCCACTGTCTCTTGTTCAGCCACGTCTTCAGGAATCTCGGGAGGAATCAAGTTATCATATGCCTCTAGAATCATCTGAATAGAAAATTGTAAGCTTTCTAGATTTAGGCCTTCAGAATTTGAGTTAGGCCGGTTCGTAGGAAAAGGATTTCTAAAAGGGGGTTTGTAAGGCCCTTTGCTTGAAGAAGCTTCTTCAACCGATCTTTTCAAATCTATACCCTGATTAGACAACTTTCGAATGACCTTCTGTAAGCTTTCTAGATCCGAACTATCTGATTGAGTTTTGTTTTGGGGAGGTCTAGGAAGAATTTCGATTTTCTTCTTGGAGGCTGAAGTAGTCTCTACCTCGTTACAAATATTGTCTTTTAGGATGAGAATATTTTTCTTGATTTGACTCGCCTCTTCAAAGGCTTCTAACAATGTGGCTTTCTTGGACCTTTTTACCCAAATGACTATGTTTTGGTGTAAGGCTTTCGTGTAGTATGCGACGATAAGACTTTCGACCGGCATTGAGTCTGTGGGGATTCGATTCTTTAATGTCATGAACCTTTGATTAAAGTCTTTTATCTTTTCTTTGGGGTTCATCTTTAAACTAGAGAGTTCCATGACTAGGACCTCAGAAGAATTGTCGTCTCTGAATTTCTCAAGGAAACAGGACTCGAATTTATCCCATGACACAATGGTGTGGGGTTGTTGGGCAAAGTACTAGGTAGAGGCATTGCCTTCAAAGGTGTAGGGAAAAATTCTACACACTACGTTTTCATGGCTAGCATGAATTTTTTGATATGATCCTCAACAATCTGCTTGGAATCTGGGTCAAATTTAGGGAGCCATTTCTCCGGATGTTTAGGCAAATGATGTTGGGGCCCAGGTATGGCCACTACATATTGATCGAGCAAAGGTTTGGCGGGATTGTTCGGATTGGCCATAGGTGTGGGTGGTGTCGAAGGCTGACATGTAGAACTGCCTTCGTCTAATGATTCTTCTCCAGAAGAAGAAGGAGATGAAGGGGGTGGTGATGGTGGAATACCAGATCCTTCTGCTGCAGGAGTGAGAATGTGATCTAGATCCGTAGGGTTTAGGGTAAGATCAGTACCTTCAAGTTTCTCCCTGATATCAGAGAAGTCTAATGGTTGGTTCAAAGGCCGACCTGGTTGTCTGATATGGGCCAAGGCACTATGCGTCCTTATGAGGGATTGACGAACAATTTCTTGTATGTCGGCCCCTAGGGGGTTTGGAGTTACTGGTTCAATGGTGATTTGTGGTTGTCGTTTGATGTGGTTACTGTTTGAGGGACAATGTTGTCGTTAGAATGACTTCTTGTTACTATAGGTGAGCAGGTAGGTGGAGGAGGATTCTTGCAACCTCCTCGTGCCATTAATAGTATTCATGCCCTCCTTCTAGCGCCATTTGTTGACGGGTGAAATTGACCGCTCGTCAACTGGAAGAGTGAATCCGATCCGGGGTTGTCTAATTAACCCAAGCCGTTTGGATTAATTCACTCTGACGAGTTTAATGGCTCCGTTGGCCAATCTATAGTCCTAAAGAAAGAGAAAAATAATTAAAAGAAATACAATAACTTACTAAATAATAATCACGAGAATATATATGCACATCTAAATATATATACAGTTTATCTAAATAATATTTATATAATAGTTCTATTTATAATATATACAATATGTATAAATCATGAGTTTTAATCTGAACTCAAAAAAATCGAATGTCAATTGGTTCTTTTAATGACAGTAATAAAGAAAGCGAAAATACTATTTGTTTTTGGTTTGTTTTCTTGTTTGTATGCATTCATAAAATCAAATATTAAACTACTTAATTAAACAGAAAGATATAGATAATGAAAATTATACTATATATAAAAACTTCTATAATAAGCAAGCTAATGAAATAAAAGAACAGACTAACCTATTAATGCGTCCAACGTCTGTACAATAGAGAATATCCAGCCACTTTATCCGAGAAGTAAACCTGCAACGGATCTCAAGATCGCTCCGAATAAACGAAAAACGATATGCTGGAAACTGAGTTTTGATAACATAACATATAATGGAGACAATCACAGTGATCTTATGATTTACAAGTAACTACAGTGAGATAAATCTTCTTGTAAGAATTTGTATTTAAACATTCAACAGAAAATTAGAGATAAATCTCATAATTTGAATTGAATTGATGATCACCCTATATTGTATCTGAAACATGACATATGGGCAACACGTAATAATGAATTATTTCAACTCATAATAAATAATGAATACAAAAGAAATCACCATCTATTATCACATCGAAATAAGCATAACTTAAACTAAAACATCATACACAAAAGCTAAAGCTGTAATATGCATTATGTTCCATTCAAGTTTGTGTGTAATTGTCCATACTCTAGCCCCAGGCTGAGATGCCTCTATTTACAAAAATGATAGGTTTATAAAGACCTCAGGAAAGATAACTGTTTCTGTTCCTGAGATCAAATATTTATTTCAAAAATAAAGGGGGATGCAACCACCCCGATTCTACTAAATCCTCCAAAACTAATGACAATTCATTTCTGTTCATACAAAATACATCATAGATATGACTGGAAGGTATCAAGAGTGCCTCAAATCAATTTTGAAATCATGGATCCCTGAATATCCTGAAAGAAAAGAAAAATAGAAAGATTTCATATACATTTTTTGTCATTAATTTACACAATTCGAATTAACATAACTCGCTACAGAATCTTGCGATTATGTAGCTAGTTATTTTAATAAATGAAATCTCATTTTATTTAATGAATAAAACAAACTAATTTAATAATGAAATATAGCTTATTCAACAAACCAAATAATATAACTTAAGAATGAAAACAAACATGCTATTAATTTAAGAGATCATACCTTTAATCATGAAATCAAATCGTATCATGAAACCTTGGAATTTACAATGGCTGTAGGAGCTCAACGTTTTTAAATATCACATGACCTGCGGTCTTCATACATTTTTCTTTTCTTTGTATGATAGATTCAAGCCTGTGGTTTTCATTTGTTAAAACATCGATATGATCTTTTAAAGCCTTAACCCGTGACTGTAGAAATGAGATATCAGTATAATATCTATCAATCCATGATAAACAGACATCACACTTTGACTGTGTGGCGGTTTCATCAGAACAACAAGATTGTGGATCAGAGCGCCCTCCAAACGGATAGTAGATTCATTGCAAATCTTGACACCAGGAAACTTTGGATTGTCTTTCAAACAGGGAGTTAAATTATCGACAAAGTTATAGGGTCGATCAGGGTGTGGCTCGAATGACAAAGGGTCTTCCTCTGCAAGGAATTTGTCGATTTCAGAGTCAGTGTTAAGGTCCTAACCCGCACATAGGTAGATCAATGTATTCAGATGTAATAAAGGTCAATATTAATAAGGCCTTTCAATAAAATAGAATAAGGGGGATGTAAGAAGACCTAATAGAAGCTTCCGCTTCTAGAAGGATCTTCCTCTAGATGCTTCTCT
>SNQJ01S0195240.1:0-17544 GCA_010110895.2 Picea sitchensis | reverse complement strand
TAGCCAGGTGTGTATAAAGGCGGCAACACATAGTACATACACTTGGGTGCAGGTGAACTACAAATCATGTTGGGCTTGGAAGGTTGGTACTAACTCTGCTTACAGCCTGAGGTGAAAGATTTATTGTCCAAATAAGGATGAGGTTTGAGGTTTTGTCGAGGTGCTCAAAAGAATACCTCCATGCTAAAGTGTAAATCCTATGACAAAGGGTGTTGCAGGTTGTGAAGAGCCAGCACATGTTGACCGCCTCTTCAACTAGGGTGTCAACTCCATGTACCATGAAGATATGCATCAACAAATGCAAACATGTCGAAGACTTTTTGGTTCTACAGGGCAATTTTTGCTCCAACACACAGTTTTGTAAGCGGGATTTCCGCACCCCTGCGCGGGTTTATAATATAATAGGTCTACATGAATCATGGTTAGGTCAGTTGCCTGAGGGTTTCTTCATTAGGAGAGTTCCTTTCACTGAGTATTTTGTATCCTCAGGAGATTAATGTGGCCTAACCAACCAGGTTAATCTCCCTTGAGTTTTTCACTCCCACCCAATAAATCCTCCAAAGTGGTGAAAGGCGTTCTAATGAATTCATTCCTAGGTAGCTAGTGTTTAGGAATGTTGTAAATGACCATGTAAGACAGCATGCGAAATTTTGCGGAATTCCGTCAAGTATAGCCAGGTTTTTTTTAAGGTTCGGAATTAATTAATTAATTAATTATGGGTAATTAATGTAAAACTTAGGTCCCGGGATTTCTGATAGGGGTATTTGTACTCAAAAGAAAGATAATGAGACCCCCTAAACCCGTGGATCAAGTTTCAACTCAGTCGGACAAGTTTTGCTAGGTTTTTGTAAGCGGGATTGCCACACCCCTGCGCGGGTTTCTTCTTATAATACACAGGGTCTGCTGTCATGAGAAGTCAGTTGCCTGAGGGTTTCTTTCATTAGGTGAGTTCCTTTCACTGAGTATTTTGTATCCTCAGGAGATTAATGTGGCCTAACCAACCAGGTTAATATCCCTTGAGTTTTTCAAGTACTCCCACCCACAAATCCTCCAAAAGGTGAAAGGCGTTCTAATGAATTCATTCCTAGGTAGCTAGTGCTTATAGGAATGTGTGTTGTAAAATGACCATGTAAGACAGCATATGAAATTTTGCGGAATTCCGTCAAGTATAGCCAGGTTTTTTAAGGTTCGGAATTAATTAATTAATTAATTATGTGGGTAATTAATGTAAAACTTAGGTCCCGGGATTTGGAATAAAGGTATTTGTACTCAAAAGAAAAGCTAATGAGACTCCCTACAACCTGCGGATCAAGTTTCAACCAAATGGACAAGTTTCATAGGTTTTTATCTCACTTAGGAGTTTTTCGGAAAACGACAATTTTAATTGCCAAACCCGAGACATGGGCAAATGTCAAATTTGTAATAATGGACCAAATCAAGTGAAGTAATTGGCATTAATGATGAGAGGGACCCCACCTAACCCATCCTAAACCTTTATCTACCCTTTACCCACTCATTCAATTAAATTTTAATTACATGGGCAATGTCTAGTCTAATACAAACCATAACATACACTGCTTCCAACACTGCATGTGGAACATGGGACATGTTCTCTACCTTTTCTTATGTCTTGGGATATTGATGTGTAGATAACTTTTACACCTACAGGAACAAAAACCTTGACCAATTTGTACCTGCATATTAAACCTACAATATTGTCTCAACATATTTCCTCCAATTCAACCAGAGTTTCATGTTTGCTCCGACTTCTTTTAATTTCCATGCCAAATAAAATTTCCAACACCAAGATCTTTCATATCAAATTTAGAAAAACAATCGTTTTGACATCCTTGATGATTTCCTCTGTGTCCAATTAATTAACATATCATCAACATACAAGAACACGTAAATAAAATGATTACCAACTTGCTTACAATACAAGGATCATCTTCTTGTGAAACTAAGTCCCAATATATAAGTATCAAACTTTTGATACCACACATTCTTGGAGATTGTTTTAATCCATATAAATAGACTTCTTCAACTTGCAAACCAGCTACTTTTGTTCCTTCACTACAAAAACCTTTTGGCTATTTCATGTAGATTTCTTCTTCAAGATCCCCATGTAGGAAAGTTTTATTCGCATCCATCTACTTCACTTCAAAATCAAAAGTAGTAATAGACAAAACAAATCTAGTTTAAGTTAATTTAGCAACAAGAGAAAAACACTCATCGAAATCAATTACAATTGAATATCCTCATACTATGCAAGAAGCTTTGTAATACCTCTCTACCTTACCTTTTGTATCTAACTTCTTCTTAAACCCCATTTGCTACTTTCATTAGGTTTTCTTCTAGCCAGCAACTTGACTAGAACCTATGTCTCATTTTTATCCAAGCCATCCATTTCTTCAATCCATGGCCTTCTTCCAGAGCTTACAATCCTCTAAATACACTACCTCCCTAACAATTCTAGGATCATCAATAATAGATAGAACAAAACTAGAATAGAAATAATGTGGGGTATACCTTTCCAGTTGCCTTCTATCTCAAACTGGTCTCCTCAAAGTTGGAATTTGAAGTTCTTCCTCTTTTGGTTCATCTTTCTCTCTCATAAGTCTGATTCTTCACCCTCCAATTCAAACTCTATTGTCTCTTATTCTTCTTCCACTGGTTGGACTTCCCATTTGGGAAAAAATTTAACCTCTCTAAATACTACATCCCAACTATAAACAATCCTATTTGTTACTGAGTTACAAATTTTATAACCTTTTATACCCACATCTTTATAACCAATAAAGATACATTTTTCAGCATATCATTAATTCTATTTTCCTCAATATAAGCATCACAACCAAAAAAAATATGAGATCACCTTAAGAGAGAGGCTCTTACCAATCCATGCCTCATGCTAAGTTTTGTCAACCAACACTAATGTAAATGATCAATTTACCAAGTAACATGTAGTATCCATTGCCTTTGCCTAGAATTCCTGTGATAAACTTTCACCAATGAACATCCTTCTCGCCTTTTTTATCAACATCATATTCAATCTTTCAAAAACTCTATTATGTTGAGGTGTAAATGGAGTAATCTTCCTGATTATTTCATACTTCTCTTACACCTTGAACCTTACTTCCAAGACAAAATCACCACCATTATCTTTCCTCCACACTTTTATTTTCTTCTCTATTTGTCTCTTTTACAAAGCCTTAAACTATTAAATTTCATTAAAACCTTGATTTCTTTTTGGAGGAAAGATCCGTGGTTCCTCTGGAGAAATCATCATCTATGAATGAAACATGATACATTTATTTACCTAGTGATGGAATAGTCACAAGACCAAACACAATCGTGGTATCAACTCCAGATTTCTTTGGTTCCTCAGAGTTTTATGGAATCTTACCCAATTTTGTTTACTATATACACAATGTCCATAGAAATTGCACCGGCAATCAAAGATACCTTCGATCATACCTTTGCCATGCAATGCTCAAAGGCCCTTAACTCCAATATCTCCCAATCTTTGATGCCATGGAATTGTCTTCTCTCCAAGGATAGTAGGGGTCCTATCTTCTTCATTGCTACCCTCAAGAACAACAAAACTACTACACCAATCATTAACATTACTCAACAAATTGTATGTGAGTTCTAATCTACACTCCCTCATCAACATCGTTGTTTCTAATCAATTCTATATGTTTTCTTTTCAACACAATATGCACTTCTACATCATTCATCTTACTGCATAACATCAAGTTTCGGCCAGATGTGGACGTGAAAACCCCAAAGCAGAATTTAATCCTTGTATCTTGAATCCGCTTGACCCTTCCACGCCCTTCCGACTTTGGTTGTCGAAATATCACCTAGGAAAAACATCACCTCCATTGTAGAAATTAATATTCACAAACCAACCTCCCTCGTGGAGAAGTCATCATAGAATGTAAAGCACCTAAGTCAATCAATCATACATTATGATCTAAATGTCTACTTGTAGATGCCAAGTAAACATCACATCCTCCTTTGGTGGCGGTTTTCGCTGCTTATGAAGGCATCATTGATTCTTTAGATCCCTTATTTTTATCAACATTCTTAGATTTGCAACATTTCTTATAATGCCCAACTTACCACATTTCCATCATTTTCTTATAGATTGTCTTAAAGAGTTACATCTACCCCCAAAGACTTATTTTTCCTCTTATGACAACTCCTTTAGAGACATCCTTGGCCAATGCCCCTCCGTGAATTTCTCCTCATTCTCTTCTCTCGAGCAACAAGGATGCAACTACATCCTCAAACTTTAATGTGGATCGAGTGGTACTACCAATTGCTACAACAACCAAATTGTCCAAGTTAAGAGTTTCATTGAAAAGAACATAAGAAGGTAATACACTTATCTTCTTACTCCATCTTAATATCAACAAAGAAAAGTTGGCGACCAAAGTATTAAAGGAACTTAAATGCTTTGTCACAACATCCTCGTAGTCCATCCTAAGATGACACGGCTTCTTTCAAAGAAAAAACTTGTTTACCAACTTTGACCGGATACAAATTCCCTAACTTATCCTACGCCAGCCTCTCAAGATTGTCTTCTCCAAAGAAATTCAACAACACTGAATCTAAGAGGCAAAGTTGAATCATACTTCTAGCTTTTCCTAATCTTCTTTCAACACACTAGTAGGTTTTGTACTTGGATCCATAGCAACCCAATGTTCTCTATCTACAAGAAGATATCACATCTTGAACTTCCATAACTCAAGCTCCGGGTCATTATATCATTTCTATATTTCTATTCTTAAATTCATTTTCACACAAGATTCAGTCATCCCATCCCACTCAAGAACAAAGGTTTACCGCGAACCTAAGATACCCTGTTTCCTTCTATCAAGAACGAGCTAAACCCCAGCAACAAAGGCATCCCCTAAAGCCAATAACCCCTACTCGCCAAAATAAAGAGTTTGATAAACATGTTCAAGAAAAATAATACTAATTAAATCTATAACATAAGAATAACAATGGCACTTCACACAGTATACACAAGATTGACCCCTGAAACACTTAACTGAAACTAAATATAACCGAGAGTCGCGACTCTCTATCTCATTATATTAACTCCATCGTTCACAATATAAATATTTAGGTATTTTGCAACTTCAATTAACCCTAATCCTTTAACCTGGATTTGATTACAACCATAATCCACCGACCAGAATTCTATTACAATGTGTTAAGTTTGCGCCATTAGGTTTCTCTTTTCAATTCTATTAGATAACAATAGCATAGGTAGGATCAATCGAGAGAAACACACAATTACAAGAGATACACAAAGATTTATCCTAGGAAACCCCTCAAGGGGGCAGAAAAACCAGCAAAACTTCCTTAATATAGATAGCCAATACAATGTCAAGACAATAAATAAACCAAAACACTAGAGAATATCCAATCGGAAAGCAATGCCCCTCTCTCTTCCTCTTCTCCCAACTACAGCTACCAAACTTGCGCACCGGATGATCGAATGAGTGAGTGAGAGATAGTCGAGGTGCTGGCTTCCTATTTACAAGTTGGCAAGCTCGAAAGGTGTCTCTTCAATCGGGCAAAATGGGACTTTCTTCTTAGTGGTTAAAACAACTTTTACTCAAGCCTAGTGGGCCTAATTTTAATTTGCATAATATTGGTTCAGGGGTTTGACCAATCCGCTAAAAGGGGATTTGGTCAATTACAATGCCCCATGATCAATTCAAAAGGATTGATCTAATGAGTAATGACTCAATAATAAATACTCTTTGCGCTAACATTTCAACACTTCTTAACAAGAAGGGTATTCTACAACATCATCAAGAGAGAGAGGGCAAGAACATCGGGTCAAAGATCTGGAACACTGACCCGCATATCTATAAATCATCGGAAGTTTTTTCATCATCAATATCATCATTTACAGCAAGGAGTTGGAATGGCATTATCATCATTCCGCATCAACATGGATTAGTATAACAATACATCATCATCATCACACAAAGACGAGGTTGATACAACATCAACAACAACAACATCACAAAGACAAAGGCCGGAGTATCATTAACATCAAGATTAAGCCGGAAATCTTCAACATGAAGTTGGTATCTCATCATCAACATCAGCATTAAAGCCGGAAATCTTTAGCACGCACGGTTGGCATTTCAACAACACGCACGGGCCGGTATCACAACAAATATCATCAAAGACAAAGCCGGAAATCTTCAACACGTAAGATGGCATCAAAACAAATATCAACATGAAGCCGCATCACAACATCACCAATGGGTTAGAAATCTTCGTAAAGCACAAGGTTCGCATCACAACAACATCAACACGAAGTTGGAAATCTTAAGCACAAGGCTTGCATCACACTACTCCCCCTTTCAAAGGAGGTCCGGACTGGCACCAAGTTTTTCTCGAAAGTGTTCAAACTTTTACACGAGACAGAGGTTTAACAACATTATCAGCCTACCTCGTTTCATCCGCGCTGCTCAACATAATCGAGTTTTTATGACCCCTCTTTCGCACTATATCAATACGGTGTAATGATATTGGATCTCTAGTGTTTTGACTTGTCATGGAACACACAAGGTTCTCTCGGCCATCTTTATAACTCTCAAGTTATCACATGAATCACTTCTGCTGTTTCCATCTCCGTGACATCAAATAGACATATATCAACTTCCGGGCTATATGGCTTCATTAATCCATGGAACATGCTAATTCCGCCGCCATGTTGAGAGTAATACTGATTGCTTTCTACTCGCCATGAGATCATGGCTGACCCTACAATGTAGAAACAACACATCTCATGCTCTTCTCACGAGACACTTCCAACCCAATCAATGGTATTTCCACTACCAAGTCTTGATCTCCATTATCAATGAGACCAAAATCTAGCTGCACTTTTAAGGTGTACCTCATCCCATATGGTAAATTCCACTGTGTGACCACGCTTGTCTCTACCTTAAATTGACTCAAGGTGTTCATAACAAACATATATCCGCCTCGGTGTTCATATCGATATATCAATCGGCCTGGTATTCTTCGATACATCAATGATCCAATGATCCTGGCCTCGCATATTGTGAAAATAACTCTCACTTAAGTGTCAACCAAGAACTTCAACTTAGTTTACATGGGTGTTCATGGATTTACACTCCAATATATCAAACCTCTCGTGATTTCAACTGCGAGATACTTCCCTTGGTTAAGGAAGATCTTCTTTGGTTCTCCTCATGATACTTCAAGACTTAATAAATAGTGCATTAGGCCACAGTCTTTCATCCTCAAATTTTGAAGTGAGCTTCTTCTTACAATTGGTGATGAGCTTTTCTTCTCAAAATAAGAATAAGTCATCTACACATAACAGCTATTAGAATATAACAGCTCATCATTCATAACCTTGAAGTAAGCAGGTGTTAGAGTCACTTAATACTCTTTGGTAAAGCCCAAGCTCGGCCAAGAACTGCCAATTCTTCCAGCATACCAAGCTCTAGGAGCTTATTTAAGCCCATTGCAGCTCTCTTCAATCAAGGCAGAGATACATGAGTCTTTTCTCATTTCAACTTCAAACCCTTTGAGGTTGTTCTATATACACTTCCTCTTCTATGAAACAATTTAAGAAAGTTGTTTTCACAGCCATCTAGTGTAACTCCTTACTTCATCTTAATGCAAGGGCTATGATGGTTCTCATTGAAGTGTATCTAGATATAGGAGAAAACGTATATTCTTAATCAATGCCTTCCTATAGAAAAGCCACGGATACGCTTTGTTTTATATTTCTCAATACTACCATCAACAACATGTCTTATTTTAAAAATCCATTTGGAAGATACCAAATCCTTTCTCTTCGGTCTGGGAACTAATTCCATACATCATTCTTTATAAAGGATTGGTATTCTTCTCTGCCATGGCATCCGCTTCCATCTTTCTTCTAGATGGCTCTCAAAAGCAAGCAGGTCTCTTCTCTAAGAGACGACAGCCATGTAACTAGAGAGAGAATGGCTTTTTGGGTTTCTTGACTTTGTCCATGGTTCCTTCGGGCACCATACTTCTCCATCTGAAGAAGGAAGTTCCTGTCTGTGCTGGCTTCTCTCATGAGACTGGGGGGTCTTGAGATTCTATTATGTCATGATATTCGAGAATCTCCACATAAGGGGAAGTTATGACTTCCATCAATGGTTCTGCAACTCTATAAGCCATGGGTTCTTCTTCATATAATTCTTCAAGTTGGCATCTTCTTGATTTCTTGAGTGTCGCGATTTCATCAAAGGTTACATCTCTGCTGGATCTCAATATGATTGTAACCTCATATATAAACTCTGAAGTCCTTGAGACCTCAATGCAGATCCAACAAATATTCCCTTCTTTCCTAAGGGTCCAGCTTTTTGGTTCTCTCTTCGTAATGTAAAACACTAGACAAATCAAATATGAGATGGTTTACTTCTGGCTTCTTTCTTAAGAACATCTCTTTAGGGGTTTTGAACCCAAGTGAACTATGAGAAAATATGTTATGTACATACATTGTTGTTCTTGTTGCTTCTACTGATAAGTGCATTGGAAGATCTTTATAGTGAATCATAGTCTTCACCGGCTCACTATAGTTATGTTATTTCTTCTCAAGCATAATTATTTGTTGAGGGATTGTCGAGCAGAGCTCCCTCTTAATCCCGCCATCTTTACAAAAGTTTACAAACTCTTTTGAGGTGTGTTATCCCCAGTTTAGGGGATAACTGGGGAGATTATGTCTCAAGGCCCAATGTGTCCTAGACATGAGTACCGAGAACAGGATTCTTGAGAGATGGTCTCGCTGGACCTATTTAGGCTAGGGGGTCAACTCAAAGCCATGAAGAGATGCATCAAGATAATGATTTGATGACTATTTGTTCTACAAGGCATTTTTGGCCCTAGCACTTCTTTTTGTAACTGAATTTCCGCACCCCGCAGATCAATAATGTAATAGGTCTGCATTGGTCATAGTTAGGTCGGGCCACCTTTGGGATTATTTCATTGGGAGAGTTCCTTTCATCGGTGGTTTTTTATCCTAAGACAATTGGGGGTTTTCACCATTGATTTCCTCTGCTTTTCCCTCACACCTCCAATAATTCCTCCAAAGTGGTGAAGGGGTTTTAATGGCTCATCCTCGATAACTATTGTTTAGGAATGATGTAAATGACCATGCAAGCCATCCTATAAGTTCGTGGATTCCATCGAGTCTAGATTACTTTTTTAATTAATTAATTTTAATTAACCCCTAAGTTTGAGGTAAGGTTTAATTATTTAATTAATTAATTATTTTGAGCAAAAATTGTAAAAACTAGGTCCTGACTTTGATAGGGTATTTGTGCTCAAAAGAAATGAATGAGACTCTACATCTTTGACCAAGTTTCAACTCACTGCATAACTTTTGCTACTTGATTGTCCACTGTGAGTGTCGACAATCAAACAACAATTTTAATTGCTAAGTCATGACCAAGGCTGTTGGGAGCACGAAGAGGGAGCGAGAAACGCAGATTTTCAAAAATCCTAGGGAGCGGGAGCGTTTCGGGAGCTTTTTATATAATACATAAAAAATATATATATATTATTTATTATATATATATATATATATATATATATATATATAACATGCATGCATATTAAATCACTGTATACATGAAAACATAGATATAAGATCATTTAACTAATTGATTAGTGATGAAACCATGCAGCAAAGACTACAGCATCAACCATTTAGTACATACTACACATATAACATCAAACAGAAGTAAACATATGGACTCAACATTAAAGCATCATAACATCAATCATAAAAGCATCATAACATCAATCATTAACTTCAAAGGTAAATTGTCATATGATGTTCTTAAGTTCATAAGTTCGCAAGTTCGTTGTTTACGTATCAAGCATTACAATAAAGAGTCAAGGCAAAGTACTAAGTTTTAGATACTACTTCTAAACATGAAACAAAAGAGATTCAGCAAGTACTAAGTACTATGCTCTAAGTTTTCCTCTTGCCAAGAGAAACTTCTAGTTTTTTCTCACGTGATCTTGAATAAGAGGAGGAACAGTGGAAGTGATCGTGGAACACCTAATCTTCAACAACTAAACAGCTGATTGGCCCCCACGTGACAATGGATTTTGTGTAGATAAAGGTAAAACTTATGAATCCGGAACCCTTGTAGTAGATGGGGGTATGTCTCCTCCAGGAATATGATCGTCGTCATGATCACTCAAAAGTTCCTCTTGCAAGCTCTCTAAAACAATGGTTCCATCCTCAAAATTATTCTCCTTTGGATTGTTATCCCAAGTCACATCTCTTTACAAAAGCATTCGCCCCAGATCACAGTAATGCGACGACAACCTCAAGTTGTAATGTACATAAACCAAGCTTTCTGCCCTGTTTGCATTCAAGTTGTTTCTCTTTACACCGTGGATGAAGTTATAGGTGCTCAAACACCTCTCTACAGAGGAGGCCAAACAATTCAGAAAGAACCTTCATCACCACAATTTATACAAATTTTTAAGTGTGGTTTACATGTTCCACCATCTTACTAGCACTCCAACCCGTCTTCATCTTTGCATGCAAGTTACTAAAGACTCCATGCTCAGTGGTGTATTTGCTCAATTCGCTTCGTATTTGAGCACTCTCCTCTTCATCAGGTACCATCTTGTCCAATGTAAGCATATATATCCATTTTGCACCTCCGATCTAGTGTGTGGTTTTCTCTTTCCACCCCCACAAAATATAATAACAAAGATGAAGAATAATATTTGGGGACAAGGACATATGCCAAGGCATGGAACATTCAAATTATCCCACCTTTGACCACAAGCTGGATATGATCATACAAGATCGATCCTTTCTACAATGTCTTGATTTAGCATGTCAGCCCATCTCGCCTATGTACCCAATCAATGGCCGACCAGATCAGAAACCAACTGCAATGTAAATGGGTTTGTGAACTGCAGAATATACCGAACCTGTTGCCAAAATGGCCATCAAGAACTGAGACCTCCACCTCCTGAAAGTCACTTCTCTCAAGTGCGGATGTAGCCTCCTTTAGATCCTACCATGAATCACTGGAGGCCATACTAGCCAATTCCTCTCTTACCTTCACCAGAGGTCTGGTGAGATAATAGCTAGCAAATCTGGTCTTTGTAATCTTTAGTAACTCCAACTTGGAGTGACTAGGAAAAATGTAGTGGGTCATGCTATGATTGGTAATAAATCATATCATCTTCTTCACTCTCTTGTACAAAGCACCAACTACTCCGTATATAATCATGGTCCTTCATTTTAATGATATCATGCATCAAAAGGTTCATTGTGTGAACCAAACAATCTTAAACCAAAATATATTGGGGTACCTATCTTCAATGATTGCCCTTGCCTTACAATAGCAAAGATATCGCTGATGACTTGAATGACATTGTAGGGCCCAATGAATGGTTTTTAACTTTTAAGCAAGGCATCCGCATTATTAACTTTGTTTCATGTATATGTAGTCATAATGAAAGGAAGATCGCACTACTCTTAGACACGTAAGTAAGAATATTTATCAATGGCTTTGCCTTTCACATTTGTCCAACCATCGATACAATTGATACCCCATTTAGGTTCCTCTCATTTGTAAATTTTCCTAGAGCACCTTTATGGATTTTGGCTTTTCCTCACCAAGTCCCGTCATTTTGTCATTCCCGGGTTCCTATAACCATTAGGGGCAAATTCATTGATGGCTTGGACCATTTCATGCCACAATACAGACCGGAGAACATTGAATGGTATACCACATGCATATAGAAACCCTGTAGAAACTTTGCATCCACATCATCTCTACAACCCTTGGTCAAGGAATTTGATAGTGTTCTAGGTGAAGACGGAGGCGAGAATGCACTAGTATGGGAGGATGTGCTTCGACCAATGAACATTCTTCCCGTGATTCCTCAGGTTCACCCCTTGGTCTTTGGCTTTGTTTTGTGCTACCTCCTCTCCCTTTGGTATTTAAGTCTATCTTTGGAATCAATACTCACACACAGGTTTTGATTCCTATTCTCTTACCTTCATCCCAATACACAGTCCCACATATGCTTTCTCTCACACCTGTAGAAACTCATGTAGTCTTTATGACAATGGTGGCATATATAAATTCCATGTTCCACCCCTTTTCCCTCCACCTAAGCTTCATAAGGACATACTTACACGTAGGTGTGTAAATTGCCTTTGATTTTTGGGATCCTCGACCATCACCGCCACATTTTCATTGTCTCTCCATCCCCTTCCATTCCTTCCTCCTCTCTTTGGTATGTGTTGTCCACTTCTATTTTTTCATCACTATCATGGGTATTTCAACGTGAACTCCCACCACCAATGGGCTATAATAAAAATTGGAACCAAAATGGCACACCACATTGACATCAACATCATGATGTTGAACATTGGCCCTTGATAAGTTGCTACCCGCATAGAATGATGGAGGAGAAATGGGAAAGAGTAATAGAAGAAACGGTTTAAAAAACATGCATTTAAAAAAAAAAAAACAAGAAAGAAAATGGGCACCAAGAGCCTACATCTTTAGCTCTCCAATGTGGTTAAATATGACTATGGTAGCCTTCAAAATCCCTCCAAGCTCTCACAATGCTGTAGCTCCTTCAACTCCCTTCCGCCTCACAAACAAGCTAGCTTTCAATCTCTCCCTTCAATCTCTCAAGAACTAGCAAGAACCCTCTTAAGAGTCAAAACCCTCTTAGCGAAGAAATGGACAAATGAGAAATAGAATGAGAGAAATGGGAGTGAAAGAGTGTTTTGGACTCTTAGATAACCCTAGGCTACCTTTCCCATGAGTCATTTCTCAAACAATTTCCTCCTTATTGCCATGCTCATGGTTTTTCCCCTGAGCCGCCCAATATTTTTCATACTTCTCCTTATTGCCCAGGAGTGCTTTCTGGAGAGTTTTTTTCTTTGGATGCCCAGAGCTGCTCAGCTTCCCTGACGCCTCCTAAGGAAAACCGTGAGGTTTCCCTAAACGCCCTCTCTGAGCTGGTTCTAAGTGGGGCCCTCAAGCAGTTCTGGTCAAGACATTGGAAAAATGTCTTTGTAATTTTGAGTTAAAAGGGTGATGTAAAGATGGATAAAGGTGAGAGAGATTTTTCTAACCTTTTCCAACTCCTCACATCACCCCTCACCTAGCCATTAAGCAAAAACGTCACTTTGGATAGAGTGGTGTGCCTCCCTTCTGTGTAAAAGTTCCAAAAGTGAAAAATAATGTAAAAAAATTAAGGAGACTTATTATATCCCTATAATGCCTTTCCTAGCCTCCGCTAGTTTTTGCTTGATCCCACACTTCCCTCTCACATTCCATCCACATCCTGATCCATGTGATCAACAAACCCTAGATGGTGTGTGCCCTCCTACCTACCCTTTGGATTCTAGCTTGTGCTTGGTGGTGGACATTGGCATTGATCCAAGAGAGAGGTAGGTTTGTTCCTCCAAGTATAAATAGATCACTTTTCATTCCTCCTCACCATATCTTGAGCTATTGTTATACTACATACTTGATTTTCCACTTCTCTTTCTTGTCTCATCTTTCTTTGGCTCTTAGGGTTTGGAGCAAGTATTTCTCCAAGATCCATTTCTTGAGTAATAGCAAGGAGAAACTTTAGAGGATCATTGGAAGAGCAACAAAAACTTTCATTCTTGCTACATGTGATATAAACTTGTATGGTTTGATTTGATGTATGCATAGCCTAGATCTTGGGCAAAGTATTTTATTTGAGTAGATCTAACAAAGGGTATTCTTGTAGATCTATATATGTGAGTTGCTAGATAGGGTGCAAGTATTTCATCTTATTATATTATTCAATATATTATTTTCTTTGTATGTATCATATCTTGTCAAGTGTTGCAGGTTTTGCTTCAAAGGTTTTATTGGGAATGCCTCAAGGATAAGTCCTCCTGTACACATTCAAACTCCCATTTTCTACTCTTTCTCATTCTTTCTCTTTGTTGTCCTCATATATTTCATCTAACTTAACATCTTAGAGAGTGGTCATCTAAACCTACTTTCTTTCATATAATATTTTCTATGTGAAAATTTTCTACCAAAACTAGAATTTTTCTTCATCTTTTTGCTTGTTGTGTGTGTATTTTCCAGAAAGCATACCTTGCTGGTTTTTGTAGGCAGTAGGTCTGTAGATCTTGTTGAGGGGGTTGTTAGTTCTAAAAATAGCCACACACACACAACACTCCAAGACTCCTCTCTTCAAGTGGGTAACATTCTCAACCTTCCCTTCACTTTTTTATCTTCCTTTGTGCATATATATCTAGTCACTCTTGTTGATTTTAGTAGCCTGGTTATAGCTTGGGAGGAGGATTGGCACGGCCTACCTCCCACATGAGCAGGCAGGTGAGCTTAAGATCTTAAGTAGCTTTGAGTTTCGAGATCTCAAATCACCTCCTAAGCCAAATGATCTGGGTTAGTGAGCTCTTGTAGTGGCTGGGTTTGCTCTCTGTCTTGCTTGCTTGCCCTCTTTCTTCACCCTTCTTTCCGCTATCTCTAAGTTTAATATTTGCCTACACTTTGGGAGAGGAACAATCCCAACTCTGTGAGGCTAGGGTTTTAATGTACTTATGATCTATTCATGCTCTAATGGTTAAAATCAGACAGATCTAGATCTCTCTCACACATTAATCTTTAAGCTTAAGCCCTTGGGGCATAATCTACTTACTTAGATCTATTTGCATGTTATAATCTCTTTCAAGATCCATCTTGTTTTGCATGCTTTAAACCAACACATTAAATGGTTAATGCTTAGATGATTTAGCAAGTGATTTTATTCTCATGTTGTCACATTTCTAAGGCCACTTGACATCACACTTAAGTAAATATTGTTGGATAAGTTGATAGTGTAGGCATATTTCTAATTCTTCAAGCTTCTCTTACACACTTAATGCTTTGATCTTAGTGCTCTAAACAAACACAAAATAAGTGGTATAAGCTTGAGTTCTTCTCTCTCTATTCTTTTTGGCAGTTGTTCTTGCCCTTGTGACTTACTATTCTTTAGCAAGCTTCCTCATGTTAATGACCTAGTGCATGGTGGTAAACTAAATCTTCATTTCAGCTCTCTCTTTATTGCTTTACATGTGTTAAGTGTTTACTATATTCTTAACACACTATTGAAGTGAGTTTCGGTTTTGGCACTAATTCATCTTTTTAAGACATCATAAAGTGACTGGGAAATACTCTAAAATACACCTAAAGTCTAACCAATTGATATACATACTTTTTAATAGACTTAATAGGGTACTTTAAACCACCATCTCACCATCTAAAACAAGGATTGAGGTGAGGCAACCAAGGTAATAGGTCGGGATCGTCACACGCTAAAGAGCATCCTTTCCAAAAACTCAATCTTTCTCGGGCTGGACTCATGGTTGTAGGCCTCAAGCAAGCAATTTTGCACATCCAAAGCAGCCATTTGGCAATCTGGGGAGGAGGTTTTGGTGAAACACCTAATGTGGGTAATTAAAATTTTGCAATCTTAAGAAACCCTAAACTCGCTAATACGTAATTAAACCTTGACTTCATCTAATACATCTTAAGGCTTAATACTTGTAACTCAATCTTCAATCTCATAATACAAGTAATGCTCTGTGGGTAAAATCAACTATGATTTAATCATTATGGAAAAACTTGTGCTTTAAATCTCTACAAATATTCTAAGTGTCCCAGAATCTTATTGTGTTGATGTTGCTACTGCCATTGAGGGGCAGTCCAATAGAGTAAGTGCTATTGGGGCATGCTTGGCTCTGATGTGTTATTGATGCTCATGCTTTGATCTTCTTTATATCCTGCACATACAAACAATATGTGGTTAGCTTGTTGTGTTGTATCACTATACCTTTAATATCCTTTATTGCAAGTAACTGTATCTAGCATTCTTGTGGATTAACTATTCTTTTGTAATTTTGTAATCATATTGTAACAAAACACCCTAACATCTAGTTGAACCCTTGCCCAAACTTAGGCACTAGTCTTAGTTGACCTAGGGAAAGGCCTTGCTTAACATAACTAACCCTTGCATCTTGCATTGTTGCCTTAGCATCATAGGTTAGACTCCCCCCAAACCTCAACAAATTAAAATCAACTCCTAGAACTTAAACGTTAAATCTTATCTAGAAACTAGGGTCTACCCCCCTTGGCTTCCCTAGGAGTAAGCTTAGACGGAAGAGGTTCCGGTCAAAGTGATAGCATGGGCTGTGAACCTAGGCATTGTGCCTCCAAGGACACACTAAGTGAGCCAAACTTAGCTCACATCTGCAAGTGTGTATTAGGACGGCAACAGGCCCTAAAGGGCCCATCTTTTCTTTTCTTCAGTGCCTCCACCTTGTCAGCAGCAGCAACATCCATCACCTCGACCTGGTCCTGTACCAGAAGTGGATCTTGCTCCATGAAGTAATGAGTCCGGCTATCATGGTATGTGTCACTCTGATCCTCAAAACCTTTGAATATGTGCACTTAATTCCTTTTGTTTCTAACGGGTGCTTGGATCTTATACCTATCCACTTTACCATATCTGGGGGGAATGACAGGATGTCGTAGTAAGCTTGTGCCCATAGGTTTTGAGTTGCCACTAGGGGGATTCATGACAATCCATCGTTCGCTCCCACCATACTTACCACTTTCCATCTTTCTCCCGCTCATCCATCCCATGACACTGGTCCGAGCGTTGGGCTAGCCAAATATTTAAGGGTTGCACCTTACCTTGTGGGAAGAAGGGGCTAAGGGCCCAGAGGGTAAAAGCAGCTGGCAAAAGATAAAAGCCTAAAAATGAAACCTCGAGATGCTTCGCCCAGGGATCCCTGAGAAAGCAGTAAAGGGCTTCTCAGCAAGAAACAGAGGGACCCATATAAAATAATAAAACAGGACCTAGTTGGAGGATAGGGGGTCTCATCACGAGCCAGCCTATTAAGTGCATGGGCATGTAGCGATATGACACTACCAACAGTTGGTCACCATGCCAGGGTAGTGGCTCTTCGTGGCATAGCCAACAGAAAGGGGGTCTCATCACGAGCCAGCCTTCTCATTTCCGTGAAATGCTTGTGGGTAACATTACCACCACTGGTGACCACGTCGGGGCAGGGTCCCCTGACTAGCTTCTTGAAAGAAAAAGCAATAAGAATAAAAAGGCATGAATGGACTTGGAAACATTTCCATCCATGACAGGTGCAACTCACCCTGTAGAAAGGCACCCACAGGTAAGCTCACCCCTTGTCAAGACATCCCTTACCACCTCATCCACTCACATGACTTGGATTTGATTCCTCCCAGAAACACCCCACATCCAGTGAGCATTTGCCCAATAGGATGCCCTGTCACTTCTTCCAAACTTGGCTTGTAGATTAGTATAATGTCTTTGAGCACTTGACTGGGTAAAAGGGGTTTTATGCACATGTTTAATAAAATTGATGATTAGATGTATCATGTGATTGACATTGTTATGATCCCTGTGACTTATGAGCCCATG
>SNQJ01S0195239.1:0-17544 GCA_010110895.2 Picea sitchensis | reverse complement strand
TCACCCTTATGGAAACTGTGATGATGTCGACAGGAAGGGAGACACGACTCCAAGAAGCAAAGGGCTTCAAGAAATCTACGGGATAAAATTAGGAACTGACGAGGAACATGGACATAGTCAAGATATGGGGAGACTCAAGACTGCCCTTGGTTGGGGATATTGGTGAAGGATAAGTGGCAACAACCGTGGAACAAAATCTAGCGTCAGGGGGACGACTAGACTAGGGGTAAATTGTGCCAGAGGCGTGACAAAGTGGACAAACTCAGAGATCAGGGGTACATGGACTATGGGATACTTAGGGTTTATGGATGATGTCAACATGAGTAGAAGATAATGAATGTCCCAACCAAGGGCGACATGGGTTGCTTTTGCTGGAAAAGGAAGGTCACCAAAGGTGACGACAAAAAACTATGTAAAGGCTGGAAACATAGGCTTTGTACAATTACCAAATGAATAAAGAATAATAGGGGATGAGCGTACAGATACAGAAACAGGTGCCCCAGTGCAATATGGCTTGGCTTGTGAGGGCGCAAGTTGCATGGAAAATAGGTGGAGGGTGGGGCCCCCATAGGTGGGTTTTTGTATTAGGTAAAAATGAATGGAGGACAATCTCCAGATGGGCAAACTGATGGTGGATGAGATGGAGGGCTAATGATATTGCAGAGGTGCAGTAAAAAATCAAATCACGACGAGATTGCTCGGGAGTCCATTATGGGGAAGTTAGCAACATGAGGAGAAGGAGTATGCAGCTAATTCTTGGGAATGCAAAAACTATGAGGACTCCCAGCCCTAGGGGGTGAAAACAACATGGGTGTGAAAGTGCCAGAGGAGACTATGATGGGGACAACTCATGTGGGAGAGAGTGCTACCGGTTGACAGTACTGAAATGCAACAAAGGTGTGAGTACTACAGAGTTGGATGGGAGGGAACTTAGAGGCAAATATCGGAGGGTGTGACTGGGAGATGCAATTGATATTCAGAGGGAATGATTACATACCAGTAGCGATCATATACCTGAAAGGGTCGTGCTAGCGGGTGATGACCAAGTACCTGCACACATTAAAAAACCAAATACTCGCCGTGAATGATATCTGAAAGTAAAGAATATATAACAGTTATTTGCAAATTTTGAACATGAGCATGCGTACCTGAGTGTGATGTGAGAAAAGTGCTCCCTGGGGTCCGAGGACGGATGGTGGCTCGAGGAATGTGACTGTGTAGGTGGAGGGATCCTGGTCTCGTGGTTGAAGACAGATCGGAAAATGGATGCCCAGAACTCCCAGAATTGAGTATGGAAGTCTGGAAAAAGGGACTATATATAGCTGTAGGGACCACATTGCCACCTCATTTGTACCTGCTGCTGTAGTGGATTGACGAGAGGTTTGAGGAGAGATTTGTAGATTTTGGAAGATCGAGACATCCGATTCAGGATCAACGAGTTTTAGGTTAGTGGTCGTATCCTCTTGCACAATAGTTAGGGTTTCTTTTTTGGGTAGGGTTTGTATGGATGGCCGTACAAGGGGGTTTTGTGAGGGTGGTCGCCCAAGTGCATGGACGATCGAGCATTTTTCACGCAAAATTGTGCGACTGTAATTTGGAGAGATGCGCATGGGGGTGCCCAAATGGGGAAAACAGGCGCGCATGGAATGCGTGTCTGTTCGAATCACATCAACGCATCTATGCGCGACTGAGTTCCTGACAGTTGCGCATGTGTGTGCAATTGTGGAGTGAACATGCACGCTAGGATGCGTGCTTGTGTGTGTGACAGGGGCGCATGGGTGTGCCCCTGTATGGCCAACAGTCGTGCATGAGTGCGCAGTTGTGGGATGAACAGGCGCACATATGTGCACGCCTATGGGAAAAAAAGCTGCACCTTACAGGCAAAGCTGAAGGGTGTAAGAACTAATCTTTTTTGGAGATTTTGGTGTTTTTATGAGTTGTGATGGCTAATCAAAGATTTTATGTGTGGATGCAGGTGACCAGTTGATGATGTTGATCCACTGGAGGGAGAAGGACTGGGCATGCCTGAGAGAGGCGATGAGAGATGAGGAGCCATATGTACGTGGTGCTTTGGTAGCTTGTGGGTTGCTGAAGTTTTTTGAGTGCTCACTAGTGAGGACACATGAGTACTTTCTGCAGTTCCCGATTTCTATGTGGAGTCCAGATTTGTAGTGTTTCATCATTCTAGGTGAGCACCTAACATTCTCTAATACAAAGGATGTGTATTTTTTGACTGGACTCCCTTTTCGGGGAACCTTTCTACCTGCTAAGCCTGTGGTACTCGGAGATGGTTAGTTGGTTGACCTAGCTCGGACATATTTTTCGGGAGAGGACTTCATGTCGGGGTCAGTGTTGAGGATTGGGGTGATGGATTCCCTGGTGCATTTTTGTGTGGAAACGATGATTATGAGAGTCTATGGGTCTCTCACGACTCATCAGATTAGCAGGGGTCAACTGAGGATCATGGAGATGGCACTAGGGGGTGAGCATTTTACGTGGGGCTTGATGCTACATGCCAATATGGTGGGGAAGCTCAACAAGTGTCGAGCTACTGAATCATGGGATTTTTCCTTTGGGTCCATCTTGGTAGCATGGTTTTTGGAGAGGGTGCCCATGTTGTGCCCTAGAGTGCTATTGGACGCACCTGGTGTGCGAGAGCCGCGATTGAGGTGGTGGGCGAAAATTTTGGTCCATCATGGTGGTGGAGAGGGTGGCCATTATTTCACGGCCGAGACTATATGGGTGTGGCATCAGATGCCATAGATCATAGTCCGATACCCGTATAATAGGGTGGACTTCCGGAATGATCCAGATATGGTGCTACCCCCTGGAGAGGTGTTTGACCACATAGGTATGATGTTATATTTGATGTTTTGATCTTTAGATAGTATAACATGTTTATGTATAGATGGATGCTGATTCTATAACTTGTTCATTGTGTGTGCAGATGTGGGACCTCGCGGGTGCGAGGTTGAGTTGGTTAGAGTGCCAGCTCGTCAGGGGCATGCGAGACCACCGTGGGGAGAGCCGTGGGTAGGGCAGAGACGACAGCGGGATGAGGCTGGTGTGGGGCCAACAAATGATGAGAGAGTAGGCAAGAGATGTCGTTTTGATGATCCGGGTGCAGGTCCATCACATGCTCCTCCTGCGGGGGCCGGGGGAGAGTTCGAGGATTTTCGCCGTCAATTGGAGGCAGTACTACAGGGAGTACCCAAGGGTATGTGGGTGCGTATCCAGGATGAGGGGGTCTTGGAGTAGTGTGTGGGCCTTTCGGCGGAGTCACGGACCCTAATCCACAGAGAAACTGTAGCAGGGGCGGCTATGACTGGGTGACTGCCCCCAGGACCTGAGGGACCCCTAGCTGGTGGGGCACCTCCTCCAGAGAGAGGATCGGGTGGTGGAGCTCTAGAGGTGCCATGAGTGTCTCTGTATATGTATTTTTGTATTTATAGAGGCTTGCGAGCCCATTTTGTATATGGTGCTGGGACACCGATTTTGTATTTATAGGGGTGAGGTGGTTCACCTACCTACGGATGTTGTACATGTACTATTTTTTGTAAACATTGATGGCACATTGACCGATATATATATATATATATATATATATATATATATGGATATACATTTTGGGATCTTTGTGATGTTCACATGTGTTGATGTTTTTTGGTTATGACGTCTAATTTATATGTTGTGACAGACTTTTGATGAGTTATGTATGTGTAATGGTAACTTGATGGGATAAATGCCAATCTAACACTAGGTTACCCATATTATCTGCTATTTGATTAAATTGTCTTGGAATATGTGTAAATGTGATTGAATCAAAATGTCAAGATAAAAGTCTAACTTGCAGGTATTTGCGGAAGAGGCAAGGATCTCAAACACGGTACACATTGTTGAGCTGGAGGACAACGAGTTGGGAATATAATAAGACACTAAGGTGATGAACATGGTGGCTATTGGCCTCTGCAAGGAGGCCAATGACGAATGTGTATTATTCTTGGTTGTTGGTTGCTGAGCCCAAGCATATGCCGCTGGAGTGAAGCAGTTCATGTGAGGGGCTATAGAGGGCCCAAGCGACCAAAGAGAAATGTTGTGTCCAACGGCTAGCTCCGTCGGCGTAACCGATGTGGTAGACCGATGGAGGAGGCATCTGTCAATAACACAAATGATATATTAGACACGAGGTATGGAGGAAAAGAAGATTAAAAACTCTACAAAAAGTGTACAAAAAGAAAAATCCTAGTGTAGAATGGCTATGCTTAGGCATAAAATTTCTTTAAGTACAACCCATTGACGGGTTCTTTGAGAGGGTGGCCTTCGAGAGAGGCTAGGATGTATGCGCCTTTAGTGAGGCGATGTTGGATGATGTAAGGTTCATGCCATAATGACTCAAATCGTAAGCAAGGACGAGGTTGCCTTCGTTGAATGAGCGAAGGTTGACATGGCGATCGAAGGTGGCCTTCGATCATTTTTTGGCTGCTTCATTGTTCTATAAATGTCCCGGTATTCCTGGAAGAGATATTTGTAAGCTATGAGGTCTTCAAGAGAACATGTGGCGCTAATGGTGATTTCCTCTATGATTCTAGGTTTGATGGAAATATCAATTTTGACGGTGGGGAAAATGTTGGCCATGTTACCTTCTTGAAAAGCGTCGGGGGTAGGGATAGGATTATGAACCAATGTATATGCCATGAGGGGATGAAATATTTAGTTTCGATTGCGTATATGGGGTTTTGTTTGGGAAGCGTAAAGTCTTCCTTTGAAAGAAAGAGCGCTTGGTGATGGAGTGGATCCCATGGGCAATCAGGCGTAGTTAAATCCTAGAGGATGTCTTCATCACAGTGGAACTGTCGAGAATATAGGGGACCCAAGGGAGTAACGTTGGTGACTATCACCATGTGGTTGTCTTCTGGTGAAGAGGAAGGGGGAATGATGCAAGGGGGTTGCGCGGTTTCGCTTGTCATAAACCAAATATGAAGATACTATGGGTTGAAAATGGTAGTCGGGCATAAAAATTCCATGGGGAAATGAATGGGAGAATTGGGGGGGTTTGGGAGCAAATCCTCCTCGAGACTATCTATGAACTAGGGAGGGGTGGGAAGTGCCTCAAGCTCGGGGGAAAAGATATAAACTATATCTAGAGAGGGAGTAGGGTGGACTACTGGCATCACCAGAGGTGGGGCGAGGGTAGGATTGGGAATAAGGGCCAATTGACGATGCCTATATTCAATGATCGTAGGATATTGATATCTGAAATGATCAAGTGATTAACATAGAGAGAAAGGACATCACATACATTCATTGATTGAGGTCATGACACAGTGGATGTCAGTGACATGTGTGTGAGATGATGTGGATGGGAGGGGTTCTTTCTAAAAGCTCTGGCGTACGACTGTTAACGTCTGCCGAAAGTGAGGTAGCATAGGACAATGGTGGGTGTAATGGCTGTATTCTGAAAAAATGGCACATGTGAATTTGGTTCGTAGGCCTTTTCCTCCTATGGGTGATGCAATGGTAGTATTAGGTGAACTGGATGAAATGACAAGCGATGTCGTCGCTCGAGGGAGTTAAATTAAATTGCGTATCTTGGGGAGAGACGGGCAGTTATTGGTGGGGTGTCCATCTTTCTCGCATAGTGCACAAGGAGGTTGGACTCAGGGTGGAAGTGGAGCGGTGGGCTCTTTCTTCTTCCATCTGCCCCCAATTGTAGTAATGGTCCTAGTGAGTGGGGGTGCGGGTGGTGTGGTGGGAGTAAGTATTGGAATCTGCATCGAGATTCCTTCTGTTTGGGGAGGGAGGGTTGGTTGAGGGACCATCTCAGGTGGATGCAGATTCCATACTGGAATTGCCAACACCATATTGGGAAGGGTAAGCATTGTGGCTACCTGGAAAGCTTGTAGACCCGGTGGGGGGTTAAAGAAGGGGATTTGAGTAATGGCTTGAGAGACTGTCTCCCAAACCGAGATGTGGCTCTAGGGGAGGGTGTAATCAGGAACAAGGGGAGTTGGAGGGTTCTCAAGGGATTCCTGAGGAAGGAGCTCTGCGACTAGTGGGCCTTCAGATAGTAATGAAGCCTCTATGGGAGGAAGGGCATCTCCAGTTTCTGTTCCATTGGATGATATGACACATACTTGTGCTGAGGGATGTATGAGCGAAGGTGTTCCATGGTAAGTCCCTAGCAAGGATGGGTCTTTGAAAATTTTGGGACCCATTTCGATGAGTGGGTAGGCCTCAGGATTAGTGTGAACAAAGGGTAGGATATTATCGATGTTGGAGGAAGGGTTGGGCTCATAATGTGACACTTGGTCAATAGTGACGATCTTCCCATTGTGGGGGAACATCATTGTGAGAAACACGGAAGATGACACAGCCTTCATCGCATACATGTATCTACACCCAAACAAAATGTTGTAATCGAGTGGAGCATCGATAACTTCAATGTCAATGAGGATAGTCTTGCCCCCGAGTTCAACCGAGACATTTTGAAAGAGCCCTTTCAGAGAGGATGGTCATGTGTCATAAGCTCTCAGAGTAATGGCAGATGGTATGAGCTCAGGGGAGCTGAGTTTCTGCCATATAGTTTTGGACATGATGCATGTAGATGCTCCTTCATCAATGATGTATCAATGAACTATGATGTTCTAGATTTTAACCGGTATTTGGAAAGTGACCAAAGCGGGGAGGTGGGGTTCCCCACTATCAAGATCAAAGGTGATGAGGCGAGTATCAACAGGGTTGACTACCCCTAGGGCGAAAAGTAACGACTTTCATTGAGTAGGACAGGTTTGAAGGACTTCTAAAACTGACATGGCAGTAGGGGATTGGGCCAAGTCATCGACTAGACTGTAATTGTGTGCCGCCCTAGCTTGAGGATTGTTGGAATTCCGTCGTAATGGGATTCAAGGAATACAAAGGGGTGGTTCAATATTAGGGTGAGGAATCATCAAAGGTGGTCCAGTTGTGACTGGGGCTGCTTCCGAGGTAGTAGGAGTGGAGTCAGGGGGTGCGCTGTATTGACAACTACGCGTTTGTAGAAGGACTTCTTCCTCACTAGTGAGGAGGATAGTGCAATCTATAAGAGTGCCTGGGTTTGGATATTGTCCCATCTATGGTGGGGTCGGATGCATCTCCTGTTGAGAATTCATCACCCCTTGGTGTGGAATGGGGTTTTACAGTACGACAGGGGGTGGTTGCTGTACATATTGTTGTGGGGCATGTTGGGGGGCAGGTGGTGCTGGGGGACCTGGTCCATTTCCAAATTCTTTCACCCATTTAAAGTCAGCAATTTGAGGGCAATGGTGAGTATAATGGCCATACTCATCGCAAAGGACACAAGGGAAGTTTGTCTGAATATTGTTGTTGTTATTCCCCTGACGTTTGTTGTTATTGCCCCCGACAGGTTAGTTCTGTTGGGGGTGGTTCTGATTCCCTCATGGTCCTGGATTATTATTGTTTTGGTTTTTTCCTTTCTTTTTGGCATTGTTCGACTGATGGGTCAGATTTTCTGTATTCAACTGTTCAATTTTTTTTTATTGCTGAATGGGAGAGGGCTGAACAAAGTTAACCCTAGGGTGTGGGTATCCTTGTGGTGGAGCCATGGGATATGGAGGGCCAGGAAATGGAAAGTATGGATTATTATGGAAATGGTCCATAAGGTATATAGGAAGGTGTAGTTCTTTCACTAGTGTTTAGGGTATAAGCTGAGGTAGAGGGGGTACCAGAACTTGGTTGGGCCGCTGGGTGTACTGTGGGTGCCGACGGTGGTCCACTGATGGGTGGAGGAAGGGAAACATGGTATGGTTGTTGATAAGGGGGAGGAGGATAATAAGGAGGTCTTCCATATGCCGATGTATATTGAGGTGTTCCATACATAGGTGGTTGTTGGAGGTGTGAATTGTGGTGTGTAGTGGTACCAATCAATCCATCTGCTGAGTGAGACATCCCAGGTTTTTCCTGGCTGAATGGCATGGGTCTCAGGGCATTAAGTAGTACTGTATATAAGTATGCTGACTATGAATAAATGAGTTCTAACTGTTGAGCCTTGTCGATGGCTTCTTCTCCAGATTGGGGGAAGGTGGCAACCACATCCTTGTCTAGGAGGGAAACATGTGATTTGAGAAACCAATTGAGGCATTGTTGCTTGGTGGCTTCTTCTTTGCATAGACTACGTCGCCAACGCCATTCGTGAATGTGTCATCAATGTGTGTAGCGAAGGTTTTTTTAAACTCTGAGAGTAGTTCGAGACCATTTTCATGGTGGATTGGTAGTTGAAATAAGGCAAAAAATGCTTTGGCCAAATATTTAAAGGTCACATGGGACCCAGATTTTTCTTCTACATACCATTTGACTGATGATCTAGTGAGTGTGCATTGGAATAACCTCAATCAGATAGAGTCATCGATGATTATGTTTGAAGAGCACCATAAGTGGAAGGTCATGATATGGTTGGCCGGGTCGTCTCCCACTTTTCCTTCAAACCTGGGAATGTCTGAAGGTAGTTTGGTAAGCATTGTAGGCCATGTGGGGTCGTGCAATATAGGATCATTGGTGATCTTAGTCAGATCTGGTATGTTGAGGGAAGCCAAGTATGGCATCTGAGGTAGTGGTGGAGGATTAGCTCCAACCATGGTGTGAGTGTTTTGGGTACCTAACCCTTGAGGGGGGCTAGGTGTCTAGGGAAGAAGTGTGCCACCCGCTTCCTTGTAAAGGAAAGTGGGTGGATGGTTGAACTTGGGAAGTGGACCCAAGTAAAGTGGAACCAAGCAAAGTAGATCCCAAGATGGTAACACTCACATGAATGTGAGAAGGTGGAGCCGATGAGTTAGCAAGACGAAGAACTCCTCCTATGATGGGAGGGAGATTTAGCAAGCGTCTGGAACGACAGGGATTCTGTGGGTCCCCTATGATGTCCGACTAGCAAAGTGGATGTGTGCAAATGGTGATGAGAGCAATACATGAACAAAAGTCTTTTTTATGATTTTTTGTACCTTCACAATATATCTCACAATCGCATGTAATCAAAATAACATCATACATAAACCAATTGGTAAAGAAGAATACATGTGAGTAGGTAGGTTTTGTCCGTGTGGGAGAAAAAATAAAACAAATGCTCCTGTCCTAAAAGACGTAACACCCTTCCTCTCAAATAGCAATAGAACTTCCAATAGCACTCGACAGTGGGGTCTAAATCCATCGGAAGAGAAACTAGTGAAGGATGAAGTAATCAGTTATAATGAGGGGTAGAGGGTGCATATCCTGAAAGAGATGGCGATATTTCCCAATAGCCACAAAAAATCCGATCAAGGTGCAATTGCAGCCCACAATTGCCACTTGGGTAGATGTCCTAAAATTTGGTCATTAGGTACCTCGGTCAAAGTGTGGCATTTATATTTTCACCCTAAGAAATGGGTCACGGGCTGGATCTCATCCAAGAGGTGGGTGCCTCAAGTGGGCACGCATAGAAAAACCAGACCTCAACCTTCAATCCTTCACAGGTGTCTCCCTACCTTATGGTGCAGGAACACTTGAATTGGAGGATTTAAACTTCCCTATTTGACAACTTCTATTGTTTGAATATGTGAGAACAAGATAACGGGGAGTTATTTGGATGCCTATCCCCAAGATCCTACCTAGACTAAAAAATTTCTTTTGGCACCTCCTGTGGAGGAAAACTTAGTGAGTTTTTAGAAAAAATTTAGATGTGGTTCTTTGAGAGATTGGGGGTGTGAACCAATCTAGTTGAAATTAAGTGGGAGTGGATAGTATCGTCAAGAAAGGGGGTGGGGCGTTTCAGAATCCATTTGGAGGAAACTTACTTCAACCTCCACGATTTTCTATATGAAGCTATGTGAGTGAGTAGTGACTTTGTGTGTGAACAAGTGAAAGTGTGCCAAATTTTTAATAAGTTAGGTGTCACCTTGCTGGATGTGGACTTCGTGTGGTCCTTACAAGTCTTGATTACCTAATTTACTAAATGCAATTGGTACAACCTTGAGAAATTCTAAAGTCCCTATAGAACTAGCATGTGGACATAGGGGTCCTTACCAATCCTTTAACTCCCTAGTGTGATTTAATCTAAGAAAGCTTCAACAATTATCCTAGATTGTGGACATGTGGGCATGCATGGGCATGTTACAAAAACTTTAAACTTTCCTAGTGATTTAATCTAAGAAAGTAAATTCAAAAATATCCTATTCTTTGTAGCATGTGGACATTTATGGGCCCGTTACAATTTTAAGATGTGTTTGAAAAGAAACTAAGAGGAGTCCCGAGGGAGATGTTGTCCTCTCCTTAATATTTTGTCTTTAAGGGAGATGAAATGTTCCCTCAATCATTTTTCTGATTCTCAAGATCGCTTTATGGCACGAGAGAAGACCATACTCAAATATTGACGTTCAATTTCTGTTCCCAATGCAAGTATTTGCGATATAGAATGATTCCAACTTATCTTTAATCAAAGCAAGCCATCCATGTGGCAAAATGAAAGCAAAAAGAGGATAAATATGGATTTTTAACCTCATAAGTGCCTATGTTTTGACTAACCCTTCATGTGGAGAGGGAATCTAATTGTGGTGCATATTACAATCTACATAGAATCAAACTTAAGAAGGCTATGGGCCTCCAACAGATCACAAAAACCCTTACAATGTATTATTTTCTGGACATATGTGTGGGTTGCAGAGTAGACAGAGGTGCATTGGGCACCAATGCGCAAATTAAAAATGACTTTTTGGTGTAGTGCGTAGAATGTGTTGAGAAACACAGTAGGTTTGGCGCACATGCTCGGAAGACGCGCTCGTGGGTTAAAAAACCCGTGCACTTTCTGTTACAAGGTCGTGAAGGAAATTTCATATGAAATTATCTCAGCTCAGCTCTGAATTTAGCTTTTTGCAGGCAGGCATGGGCCAGTTCTGGTTCCTGCAAATTAAATAAGAAAAAAGGAAGTGCTCAATCAACCCAAATGGGGAGGAAATTGATACCTATCCCCAACGGAGTTGCCAATATGTTACGTCCCTTTCATCACCTAAATGAGAAAAATAAGGACGCTTACAAGTCTAGTTGGGTTAGTTGGACAAGACACCAATGAATGCAAGAGTTAGAAACATCAAGCATAGGAAATAAACAAAGAACTAAACTAATAAAAATAAAAGAAACTAAACTAGAGTGCATAAGGGAAATAGAAAAAAAATAAACAACATTCATGCCACCAATGGATAAGTTGTATTAGTGGGTAAACACCAAAGAGAAAGGGACACTTATGGGTCCCCTCTTCCTCCAAGGGAGGGCTCTTTAACCCCCAATGATTGAGCTCTTCTTACAAGTAGCAAACTAGAAGGAAATGGTGAAGAAATCCAAATCTCATTCACTCAAGAGGTGATGTGAATGACCAAATGAAATGGTGCTTGTATGCTCTTGTTGAGGAAAGAGGATCCTCCAAGAGAATATAGGCAATATAAAAATACAAATGAATTCCTTGAAAATATAGTGCACACATGGCCTCTTTTAATAGAAAATCTTTGAGACATTATTCAACCAGTATTTAGCGTGAACAAGGGGCTCTTTAGGGCACCGTTAGGTCTTTGACCAACCCCCCACTCGAATTCAACTCAGATTTGGGTGTCAAATCGACTTGGGAGATGAACCAAAAGTGGGTGGAAGGCCGACCAAAATCACAAATGCACCGTTTTGAGGTGTGCGCGGATTTTTGCGTCCACAATCGTGCATCGGGTGCATATGTGCTATTCCGGCGTTATTCGTCTATCGTACGTGTGCGCTGTGCCTTTGTATCTATAACGCATGCTGATTTTTTAACTAGTTGTATAGTTTTGTGCCCTTTGGAAATGCAATTTCTGGGCCATGGATGAACTAATGAGTGTTTGAAGATGTTGGATTTTTGTAACCATTTGTGGACGAAATTCCAGTGATAAGACTATCCACGGGTCATACGACTCAGGGTTTCACCAACAATGGTCGATATCATTTTAATCAAAACAAAAAAAGGAGGAGGAATATCGGGTGGTGGAATGGGAAATGTACCCATTAACGATGAATATTTTAGGAGACCCACACCGACATTCTCATAACCGAGAGGTGTTTTCATAATGAAAGGTACATTGCTAGTACGTGAATTAGAGTTAAAGAAAGCTAGTTGATCGACAATAATGACTTTTCCTTGGTGCGGGAAACGTAACACAGAGAAAAGAGTAGAAACAATGACTTGCATGGAATCAATCCAACTACAAGCAAGTAGAAGGTTGTAATCGAGAGGTGCATCAAATACCTCAACTTCAACATTAATTGCTTTACCTTCTAACATAATAGACAATGAAGGAATAACACCATAAAGTTTAAACCTTGTACCATTAAAAGCCTTGAGAGTATTGTGTGACTCGATAAGGGCAGGAGAGCCAATGGCTTTCCAACAAGTGACAGACATGACACAAGTTTAGGCTCCTTCATCAATAATGGTTCGACAAATATTATTATTTTCCACAACAACTTGTATTTGAAATGCTAATTGAGGAGGAAAACTTGGAATATGATCTTCCAAGTTGAAGATTATCAAGTTTGTATCGTTAGGATCAATTCCACCAATAACCTTTAACCATTCCTTCCATTGTGTAGGACAACTTTGAAGGACTTCGAGATCCGACATCGCAGAGGGTTCTTGCACAAGGTCTTCTACAATACTGTAGTTTTGGGCAACACGTGCGTGAGGATTACATGATGAATTTCGAACAACGCCCTTGGGAGGAGGATGAAGAACTGTATCTAGTCCTGGTCGTGTGAGATGAAGAGGACCATTAGGAGGTGAAGTTGGTGGAGGAGGTTGAACCAACGGAGGTGCTGAATCATAAACTTTCTCTTTCGAAGGAGAATAATATTTGGCTCAAGTAGCAACTGCAACTTCATTCTTCTTGGAGTCACCAGTACAAATAAGTACATAAGATGTGGTAGAGGGAGAAGGTTGGTCATGAATGACCAATTTGGCCTACTGTTGAGAAGGAAACAATTGCGAAAAAATGACGGGAGTAGGAGGTGTCCCGGTCCCTTGCAGGAAGTTAGTAACCTCATCACGTCATGGCCAATCTTTCATATAATGATTCTCACATCAGATAAGGCAAGGATAACGAGGTTTGCACTTGTATTTGTCATGAATAGGCCAAGTCTTGGGGTTTACCATATTGTTGATTATTAATTTTGTCCTCTTTAATCTTACCCTTTCCTTTCGTTTTATTGTGATTTTTACTGGTAGGTGTAGATTGAATTGAATTAACTTCAGAGGTTTTACCGGGAGAACGAGTCGGAGGGGGAGTATTTTGTATATTAGGAGTAGTAGACTTGGGATTGGAATGACTGGCTTGTTTAGACTGAGTCTCAACATGAAAAGTTCCAATCACGCCATAAAAAACATGAGAAGCTACCAGAGGTGTTGGGGTTGGATTCGTAGACAGACGAGGATCATCAGGGATCATGTCATATAGTGTGCCTGTTTGTGAATAAATGAGATCCAAATATTGAGCATGACTAATCTCTTGCTCTTCAGTGATGACACCACCCATGGAAACATCAAAGGCTATAGGACCAATGAGTGACTTGGTAAACCACTTGGCCAATAGTTGATCAAGAAGGGGAACTTTGATTAAGCATCTTATCCTCCTCCACTCATGAATATGATCGGAAATGTGATTAGAAGAGGATTGTTTAAATGAACTCAAAATTTTAGTTCCTGTCTCGTATTGTATAGGTAATTGGTAATGTGTTAAGAAATCCATAGCTAAGGTATTGAAGTCATTGAATAATCCTCGTGGTAATTCAATATACCATTTGGCTGCCGAACCTATAAGAGTTGGTTGGAAAAGACGTAATATTATAGAGTCATCCATCAAGGAGTTGGATGGACACCAAATATGGAAGGTCATGATGTGATTATTCAGGTCTTATCCCGATCGAATGTAAAACTTATGAATGTTTGATGGAAATTTGGCAGGTATGACATGCCAATAAGGAGAATGCAAAATAGGATCATTCAAAATACTAGATAAATATGGTAAATTCAAAGTAGCAAGAAACGACAACTGTCTATTCACTTGAGGAAACTTGTAGTTTTGAGGAGGTAGTCTCGTAGGTATACCAGTAGGACCATAAGCAGTTTGTAGATAGTTAGGGAGACTTGAAAAATTCGGTGGTGGAGGATTTTGAGTCGAATAACCAACATGAGTTGGTTGATTAGGTAATCTTCCTTGGAAAGGAGCATTAGACTGAAAATTTTGACCCCAAGTAGGATTCATAGGTCCTGGATATGTTTTCCTGGGATTAGGGGGTATGAAAGAATTAACCTGAATATTTTCTCCCCCGGATGGTCATTGATTACCTTGGAAAGAAAAATTCCAAGGTTGATATTGTAATCCAAAGATATTTTGTCCTTACATTGGGTTATGGCCTCCAAATTGAGGTTGCCCCCCAACTTGAGATTGCCCCCCAACTTGAGATTGACCTCCAACAGGAATTTGAAAACCATAAGCGACAAAATAACTTGTTCTTCCAACTTGATTGGAGCTACTAGGGCAAGGACGATTAGATCCTCTAGGTGAAGGTGGAGGAGGAATGATAGCCCCCCCGAAGAGAACCTGGGTAGGTGTAGGAACACAACTAATAGCAACATTGTATTGAGGAGGAACAAAAATATTAGACCCTCGAGATGGATTCTGGGAAGGATTAGCAATGGAAGTATTCAAAGTGTTATACCCAGGAGGAACTGAGAGATTTGATCTAAGCAGAAGTGGTGTTCCAATAGGATCTTGAGTGATCACCGCATTTCCGACAGGAACAGGCGTAGCTTGTGGGACCATGGTAGAGTTAGTGAGTTGGAGGGGAAGAATTGTATGAGAACCAAGAAACAATTGGTCTGAAACTATGACAACATTACTGGTCATGCCAATAAAATGATCTAAAAGTACTGTGTTAGCAGTGGAAGTCACATGCGTATGGATTCCATAGGTTTATTAGGACTCATTCCTAGTTTATCAAAAATATCGTGTCCTGAAGAGGTCCTCCAAAAAGAACGGACAAGGACGAAGCTAGGATTAGAAAATTCCAGTAGTATGAACCAGAGTTCTAAACGATTCACTATGAAAGAGTGCATCATCTACACCAGACTCTGCATGAGGTCCAATAGGTATTATAGTATAATATTCGACAACAACGTCTCCCGATGAATTAATCTGGAGAAAAAGTGGATCTTATGCAACACTCAATAACAAATTTACAATAAGTATTGATTCCTCAGAACTTCCAATCTCAGAGGCTACGTCGTTATTGACTGCTCCTTTAGGAGAACCCTCTGGTGAGTTAGGAATCAAATGAGTGTATTCTTCTGGATATTCTGGAGGTAACCCTTGCATCCTACGTGAACGCCGAGGGCCTATGTTGGATGCACAAAATAAAGAATCAAATAAATCTTTGGAAAACTAGAGAAACAAACAACATTCACTAATAAAATATAGAGATCAAACACACAAACAAACCTCATTATTTCGAACTCACTAGTTGGTGATGAAATCCAACATCACAAAATCAAGACAAGAAGGGGATGGGATAAAGCAGGTGGAAAAATTATGTTGACGACCTGCTTAATGGACTTACACCCCAGTGCAATCTCCCACACACAATCGTGGGTATACCCTCCAAGGAGCCTGAGTGAGTTTGGCCAACGTTGATTCCAGGTACTGTGAAGACTTCCCCCTCCACAGTTACTTCGTGTAAATACTCTAAAGATATAGGCCACTAAAGTTACCAATTACGACAATGATGCCTGGGGAAGTAGTCGACAGTCCAATCCACAAGCAAAGGCATGGTATCTAAGCCCGAAATCGACTCGAAAAGGTCACCGCATGATTTTCTTCTCAAGTGACCCCCAATAATACATGAAATCTCTACACTAAGACTAACAAAGAAGGGTGAGTAACTATGCTGGCCCTAATGCGACCTCGTGATTGACCCTTGTGTTAGAAGGGCTTCCCAGGACAAAATGTAGCAAGTGGATTTGAACTCTGCTTATCACAAGATACTATTGTGTGTTTTGATTCTTTGGAGAGTGTGCCTTACAACATATTCTAAAGCGCTACCCTAGCTAATACTGGTGTATAATAGTTCTAGAAAATAAAAGTTGTGAATAGATTTTAAAATTACGCTGTATTTTAAAGGTTGTTGCTTACTCAAAAGGGAAACAAAAATGAAACTGATGATGTATTTGAACTTGACCCAATAAAGTGCAAGAAGAGATGATATGAAATCGTTTAACTCGATGAACTCTAATTACAATAGGGAGAATGTTTCTCTTTTCAGAATACAAAAGCTACGAAACACATTTTCTCAATTTTTGAATGGAAAAGATTCCAAATAATAAAAAACTACTAAATTTTCCAATTTTTATCTTTTTACAAATATTTGAATGCAACAATTTTCTTGCAAAGACTACTAAAAAGAAGAATAACTTCAGTTCTTTCTTTCTCAAATCAGATCAGAGATTTAATGAAGAAAAGAAAGCATGGTCCAAGAAAAATAGCGCATTCTCAACACTATTCCTAAATCAAACTCACAATGTAAGCAAAAATGAAATTATAAGAAAACATTTTTTCAATTACAATTTTTTTTTGTCTCTTAATCAATTAACAATCCAGAAAGTAAAAACAATCCAAAACTCAAAAGAAATCAAGGACCCCTTATCAAAGAAGCACTCAGGACCAAAATCTTGAGATTATACCCTTGTGACAAGAAATCAAAAGCAAAACTTATAAAGAAGACTTTCAATTTCCGAAAATCAATCAAATGCTTGCTTAAAGGTTCTAAATCAATCCTTCACTAGTTTCAAAAGTTCATCCCATGTAGTAAAGACAAAACTTGGTAGAGAAAATAAAAATGGATATCACCCAACAATTCCTACAAGAATCATCGTAGGCTGCAGAGGAGTACAATGCAACGATCTAGGATTGTCGCAGGCTTCCAATAAGGTATAGTGCGACGTCATCGCACTAGTCTGCACCAGTAGAGTGTGACAATAGAGGATCATCAAAGGCTGAGAATAGGACACAATGCGACGATCTCTGAAAATAAAGAAAAATGGGAAGACAAACAAAATTTCTCAATGAACCTTTAGACCCAAGGAGTCAAGATGGATCACCCACAAACTCAGAGAATGAAATGAACCAAGAGAAGGTAGGCTAAAAGGAAATAAGAGGCAAAAAACAAAAAAAAGGTCGTCTCCCCAGTATGGTCGCCAATTTTGTTATTGGACAAATCAGTAAGTGCAGACACAAACTGATCTCCCTAACTTCCACATGAAGCTAGAACAAAATACGACATAATACAAACTTCACCTTACACTTCATTGTCATATAAATTAGTTTAGAGAGGTACAAGTGACATACCTTTTAAACGACGTTTGATCCTCGCTAGTGTCGTCCTTGTAGTTACTTTTTTGAGTTTGCAGGATGGTGAACCTATTTAAGAAGCACAAACCAACAAAGAGAGAGAATATAT
>SNQJ01S0195238.1:0-17544 GCA_010110895.2 Picea sitchensis | reverse complement strand
TGAGCTGATCAAACCTAGCAACTGACTGCGAAAATGAGTTTCAATGAATTTAGTCAATAATAATTAATTTATATTATTAAAAAAACACACAATTACAAATGTCAATAAATACTTACAGCAGAAATAATTTCTTCATTGACAAATCTTTTATATGTCTGCTTTCGTGCACGACACAACCTTGCATCTACATCATATTGAATTTTTTCATTCTGTCTTTTAACCTTACTTGGTGATTTCGTTGCACGTTTAACATTTTCATGTCTTACTCGACCTCTTGGACGTGGGGGAATTGGAGGGAGATTGTGTTTGATCGCACAATGGTGATTAAGGCCGGATAGTTTTGATCTGGTCAAATTGACACAATCACCAACCAAACAATAAAATACTTTTTTTGTGCCTTTGATAACTACATCCCATTCATGTCTATTTTTCGTCATTTTCTCAGTTCCCTATAAATGAATATGTAAACAACAATGATGTTAGAATGACTATAAAAACACCTTTAAATAAGAAGCAACTATTCCATATGCCTATCTATTCTATAAATTAGATCTACACTTATGTGTGCTAATAAAGACATTTATACATGCAACATAGGTTGTGATGTCTCCACTATGCCTTATAATGATTTTCATGTTAATACCAAGATTCAGAGTTAAAAACAATCACCACATCATCTCATAAATTAGTCATTCGAGCCTTATCATTGTTTTTTWATGTTATTCTTGAATTTTTTTTCCAGCCTAAATAAAATACAATGGTTATGTCACGAGTGATGAATGCTTGCTTTCGAACTTACAGTGTGAATTAGTGACAAAAATCTTGAAATCTTAAAGATTTAAAGATTAAGAGTCAATAAATGATGTTGAAGGTTTTCTAGCGGGTGTTAATATTTGGCGAGACGCTTGAGAGATTCGTTATTTCTTTCCATGGAGAAAATGCATTTGAATATACGTATGTCTAATCTGACAATTTGATTGAAAAAGGGCTCAGATTAAGTCAAAACTGTTATCGATTTGTATACTTTGTGAATACTAAAAATGATGAAGAAGAATGAACCGTTAATGGAGTCTAACGGGCGTTGTCACTGTAGGTAAACATTCCATGCAATATCTTATACAGGATTGTTACAGTCAAATGCGTTCATTGCACTAACCTTTTGTTAGTAAACATGGCGCCCTTGTTGCAGTCGCTGCCACAACAGGCGCAACAGGTATGGCATGCATTCCTGAAGTTATATTACGCTAGTATAATTACTTACTGACTGTTGTGAGTAGTGTTGTACAGACGTTAAAGCTTGCAAAATATGTGCATAATGTTGCAGCAGATCCTTCACCTAAAATTTTTGGAATATCTTTACTTGAATTTCTACGGTTTGAATACTTGTAGATGATTATGATTTCCTAGGGTTAGGAATTTAATTTAAGGGTTGTAAAACTTTATCAGATTGAAGATATGAAACAAAACAAGCAAGCATTGTTGAAAGATTCAGATGCCACTAGGAATAGCATTTTCTAGGTGAAAATCCACATTACTGCAAAACTACTGAGAGAAAAATAAAGGTTACTCTAGGTTTTAGTTCTGAAAAGAAGTCCTAGTGATAAATGAATCGATTGTTGTAATAAAATATTTCTTCCAAGAAAATAATAGGCGGCTTAAAATCATTGCCTTTGAAGTGTTGAATATCATCGTTGGAAATGGGAAGTTTTACCTTTAGTTTCTTTCAATAGTTGCATATATTACTAAATTAATCCCTGTAAACCTGCATGACAGCCGTTGTAGATCACGAATAACACTGGGAAATAACGTCTTTGCGTTAGGAAATTTTATGCTCACCTCTCGAATATCTATTATTTATCATTTTTAAAACATTTATTTTACATGACTGCTTTATTCTTTATCATGGGATGATTTTCATTTCCAGGATTCTTTGTTATCTGATTTTGATTGTGATGAATGCTAACAGCAAGGCCAGAACACTGGTACGCACGACTACACCAGAGATCCAGCATCTTCTTCTACTGCCATTAACGATGCGTATATGGACAACGAAGAAACGAGGTTTATGTCTTACAGACGTATGTCTCGACATTCATAGAAAGCAACTTACCATCATAATTTCTAAGAAAATAACATTTTGTCAAGCTAGTAGGCAAAACGTTTTCCCCCTTTTTGTGTTACAAGATGAATGAAACTTTTTATACGAATTTCCAATGTGAAATATTCATATTATAATAGCCGATGTGAGAAAAGAAAGCACAATAAAGCATCTACTGATACGAATACTGCATGTTTACATGTTCGTGCAGAGCCCGAGAAGAAACAACGTGTTCCATCTGCATATAATTGTTTCATTAGGTAAGAACGATTCCTACTCAATATCTAGGGAGAAACACGAAATTTGGAATTTCTAGTAATCGTTTTTCTTTTCTTTCTTTTATGAATCAGAAAAAATTCAAACGTAATTGATTTTTTATTTTTCAAAGAATCAATAAATAAAATTTTGATGTGAACCTTGTTTCTTAACAAACATATTAGTAATTTCTCTTAGTAGATTACGCGCCCAAATATTCAGCGTCCAGGGATCAACTTTCCTATAACAAACTGTTGAAATGAAGCAATTTTGCTAATACTTTGTTTATTTTTTTGGGCTTTATAATGAGACGAAACCCTGAGGATCAAAGCCAACAATCCAAAAATAACTCACAAGGAAGCTTTTAGCGTCGCTACCAAGAACGTAAGATAATGATGCAGCTATAGAAATGTTTTCATCTAATGAAATATTTGTTTTCCTTTTTTTTAATCCTTATTCGAACTCAAATCTATTTACTATTATTTATTATTTAAATGTAATAATTAATTCAAACTTAATTATTATTTAAGATTTATGTATAAACATAGACAATGAATTGTCTGTAGAAACTAACCGAATTAACCCTCGTTTTGCAGAGTTTGAATAGTGGATATGGGGAGTAGTTCTAGATGGGGCTCTCAAACAAGCAGGGTTTAACTGCTCCCCAACTAATCAGGGGGGCGCCCCTACCCTATCATGTCTTGGACTCCTCAAAATAGCATTTTATTTTAACTAAAATCCTCCCCCTCCATTTTTTATTAGGGGCATAGGGTGTTTTACATATATTACATAAAAAAGAGACTCGACTCAATTTGATACGATGGGATATGTCACGAGCTAGATTCGAACCTACATTTCTGGATGAAATAATCACACTCTGATTGAGTACTCGTAAGATTTTCTTTACTTGATTTGATCGTGACGGGAAAGGATAAGTGCTAGTTGAGAGCGAAGTGATACCTCAGAGAGATAAACTTCAATCAAGGAGAGGAGAGAAAAGGGAAACGAGGAGCTAATAAAAGGGATAGCGAAAAACACGAGAAAATGAAACTATGGAGGGGAATTCGATCGACAGGGGAATGAAAAGGAAGGGTAGGAGTTCAATATTAACTGAATAGCTCAAAAATCCCTAAAAGGATAAGTCATAATCGACTAGCCAGTTGACTCCATTACACTTAATCCCTTATTAGAAGATCCTCCATTTACTAATGTTATAACCACAGCCAACCCGTTTCATTTTTCTGACATTTATTCTAGTTACTACCGCTTATAACCTGCTAATAATACCCTTCATATATGATCGGTGCTCTGAAATTCATCGAATCATTGGAACCACATCGAATACCCTTCATTGAATTACTGAAAACCCTATTGTACAGGCTTAGTGGTTGAAGGCCACATCATTATACCACTAAATACAGGAAAACGAAGTTAATTTTAGTTTAAAATTTACCTGTATCCGGATGAGCTTGGAAGATTCCCAGCGCCTAAGAAGATCTCGGCCAACAAAGAAGGATCGCGCTCAACAAAGAATAGCCTTTTCGGAAGAAAACCCAGTTGAATGAAGTCAGTTATGGATATGTTGAGAACCAGAGCGTGGGTAGGTGGATAATTAAACTTGGGAGTTATGTTGGATTACTTGACTGTGCCTCGACCTCCCATGAAATCCATAAAATCTATCAGGAGTACAGAATGACGGCGGATCACCTCAAAAACCATGCATCCATCCATTAACACTTACCTGCATCCAACAAGATGAAAACGGAAAACGGAAACCAAAACGGCGCAGAAGGCCAAGGGTCGTCGGATCCAGACGCTAACGTGGAGGATATCGCGTTGTGATGGGAATATGCGCGTCTAACATGCCAGGACCATCCTATGGAACATGTGGTGATGTGTTTCCATGGCAAGATGGCAGACAATGCGATATATGCCTATGCGTATGGTGATGTTTACCATAATACATATCATATGAGTATATCCATGCACTGACATAGTCTTAATGACTCTGGAGCAGGCTGGATATTGCTCGCCATCCCCGGATGGGGTGTTATTAAGCTAATTATGACGATTTGACGGTTGAGACTTGACACATGGCACTCCTCACTCCTCTCGAGGCTAATGCTTGGCGTATGTTATATTCTGTATTAACCGATGATTTATCCCGCAGCGTACTTGTAGAGTCTATAAGGAATCAAATCTCGTACTTGTAAATCTAAATTCATTACATTTTATTAAATGAGCATGTATCTCATATAGAAGTGGGTTTGCAAAATGTCTTCAATGGTGTTAAAATGTATTGAACTTTATAACTTAAACCTCTGACGTTTAATGGTGTTAAAATGTATTAAACTTTATAACTTAAAATTCTAACGTTTAAGTTCATCATAATGATCATTATTATTTATTTAGAGAAATTTGATTTATGAGTTATAAATTTAAATTAATTAATTTGATTTATTAAGTTATTTGTTTTATTTAATAATATGGAAATGAAATTTTCTAGTTTCTTTAAAGTTGTTTATTTTATTTAATAATATGGAAATGAAATTTTCTAATTTCTTTTGATTTTTAAAATTAAGTTGTTTATTTTATTTAATGATATGTAAATGAAATTTCTGAGACCCCATCCTCCAAGGGATTTTTGTAATGCCGACGTTTTCCATGAGACCAACACCAATCCTTTATTTTTTTTGGTCTCCATGCCATATAAACTTGTAGCATATTTCCTAATGGTTTCCATAAAACCTTTTGGAACCCAAGCAACTGATATCTAGTAGATTGGAATTGCTTCCAAAATCATTTTTACCAAAACTAGACCAACTCCCTTGGACAACCATCTATTACGTTAATGGAAAATTTGTGAAATTCAAAAGTACCCCATACTCTCAACAATGAATAGATGGTATTGGGTATGTTATAATGTGGTATTAAAGTGAAGGTTACAACACTCGTGTTGTATGGGCCATAATTTAGCACACAGAGGAAAAATATGTAGGTTTCATTCAAAGAGTTTGATAGAATGCCTCATATGTTCTGAGGAATGAGGCATGAAATTAATAAAAATTGTAGTTACAAAGTTTGCCTTGCGTAAATTTGAAAAAAATGTGGATTGGGTGAAAATCCCTTATTTTAGACATAATTCAGCATGAAAATTGTTTTGGAAAGGTCAAATTGATAGGTAAAAGATTCAATTTGATAGTTGCGGGAAAAAATTCGGTGAAGCAAAGGGACAATTTCAGATCCAAGCCTACAAATTTCATGGCGATCGCAAAAATTGTAAAAATAGTCATTTTTTTATCAATTGGAAATTTAAAAAAAAAATGAAAATTGGGAATTTTGAAGTTTCTTGATGATGTGGATGACTGGGAGACGTGGAGGCATTAGGGGTAGCCAAGTTGAAAAATGGTGTACATGTGTCAACTGTAGATTTACTTTGGGTTCAATATTGTCTCTAATGGTCGAGCACTTTCAAAGCTGAATTAGATCTCGGTCGTCTAATCAGTTCAACTTCAACTGTTAGATCTTTTGGGCACGAACTTTTTCGTTTTCATGTGCACATATTTAACCCCAAAGTGAATCTAATCCCTTAATCATGATGAGCATAAATTGTTAGATATTCCAAGTGCAAATATTACAACTAATGGTTGAGCACTTTCAACTCTGACGAAGATCCAGACCATTAGATTAGATCAGCCTCCACCATTGGATGTCTCGAGAAGAAAATAGCTCATTAAGGGTAAATCATCTTTGGACCGAAGATCCAATATCCATCGTTGTTCATGATGAAGGATAGCCATCATATATCTCATGCATAAGTCACTTCGTTAACAGGTGATTATTTCTAACGTCGAGTTAAATCTCCATTGTTGATTGTACTGAATGTAAGTCATGCTTTGGGTGGAAAATACCTTGCAAGGGTCGATCACCTTTGTAGTCAAATCCCAATCTCCATTGTTGATCACAATGAATATTGGCCATTGTATATTCTGAAGCAGAGGAAATCCTTGACCTCCAATTAATTCCAGCTTCGAACTAAATCTAATCCATCATATCAAATCAATCTTCACCATTTGATTGTTCGGAGGCATCTTGTCTCGTTATCGGTCGAGCACTTTTGATTTCGAAATGTGTTTTCAAACGTATGATTTTTTTTATGTCACGTGAGTAGCTAGGATTATTCCACCTGGTGGAAAAAGGAAAAAGATGTAGTTGGGCCATGAATTTGATAAAGTAAAGAGGAGAGAGAAATATGAAAGAAAAATGAAAAGGAAGAAGCTCGGAGGGTGACAGAGCACCTAGGTGGCAAGATGGATGACACGTTAAATGTGGGACATGACACATATGACCCCACTACCACATCAACATACATGTGTCATGCCACTTTAACAAGGATGCCACATCAACAAATGATGTCCTATGTTTAAAAAAAAACTTTGGAGCCAAAAACTTAAAACTTGTTTTGGCCATAACATGAGCAAAATAACTCTAAATTAGGTGAAATGTTGGGGTTAATTCTGTAGTGTCAAGGTCTACAAAAATTCCAATGAGGGCCATTGGCCATTTCTTCTCCAATTTTCCAAAAAATGTATATTAGTATTTTTTGAAGAAGAGGGTGGTGCTCAATGACAACCCTGTTGCAGGTGAAATTTGGGCAACAAGGAAAAGGACTAGGCATGAATATACCTAGTTGGGATTTAGTCCAAATTCCCAACTATGTAGAGTGGAGATTTCAAAACATGGGAAAATCCACTATTCCATGCCACTTTTGGGGATTTCTGAAATCTTCAGAGGATGAAAAGTGACCCCAAATCACAAAACTATAAGAAAATTTGTAGAAAAAATTCTACCTCAACAATACAAAAAACTTTCTCCTACTAAAGATTTCCCAATTTTTCTCAATTTGTGAGATAACCAGTTTAGCTAAAAATTCCAAGTATGGGAAAAGTACAAAAAGAACAAAGTTGACAGTTCCATATTGTTGCAGAAAGTGACTAAAGCATCAAAACAAAAAACTAAAGGTTGTTGTGTGTTTACCTTCATGAATACTACCTATGCTTGATACAAAAGTTTTTTTTTGTTTCGCGAAGGATTTTCCTCTACAGCTAAAAAAAGTTTACCTTTAAGAATAATTGCACGAATGAGAAAAGTGCATAAAAGGGACAAAACTATTAATTTCAAAGAGTTGTAACTTTCAGCTCAGAGTTCATAATTGAACAAGAGAGTAGTCAATGGAAAGATAATTCAAAGGAAGTTACATCTAAAGGCTCATAAATTGAATTAGTGCATCGTTTTTCCTTATCAACTTAGATGAGGGGGGACTTGTAGCCTAGTTTAAAAAAAAATAAAAAAAATACATTATGCATAATTCTAACAACAATGGTTTCTTGCACATTTCATAGACTTAGGGGTATAGGCATAATAGATTAGGTTTATATATGAATACCAAAGATATGGAAGAGGCACAGGGAGCTTCAAACCATGAAGAGAAATTTAGAGGTCTACATATTAGTTTGGAAAATGCAGAAACTGAATCAAATGGACATAAAACCATAGTAGAGCCAATAGAGTTGGTTGAAACTATGAAGAGTTTGAGGATGGAAGTGTAGAGTTACGGGGATTATAATGAAAGGCTAATAAGAGCCCAAGAAGAGCATAACCTTATGAACACTCAATTGTTCCATAGTTTGAACAATTTATGGAGGAAAATCAATAAGGAATCTAATACAAGGTAGGAAAGATAGCACAAACCTCATGATAGGAGGGATGATCACAGAGGATCAATGAAATCAAGAAGTGATAATAGGCATTATCATTCACCTAGACATTAAGCTAGGAGAGCACATGCTTTCTTAGAGTCAGAAAGCAACCCAAGTATATCCCCTATCAAGCATCAAAGGAGAAGGCTTGAGTTAGATTGTTTGCAAGGAGAACGCAGGAACCTCAAGCCATAAGAATTTGATGGAGAGCACAAGAAAGGTGAGGTTGTTGAAGCATGGTTATTGGGCATGAGAAAATATTTCTAGCTTCATAATTATTCCTCAAAGCTTGAAGCAAGAATTTATATCTACCATCTTCATGAGAAATCATCCATGTGTTGGGATTAGTTGAAGTAAGTTAAGCATTTGGATGAGAAAAGAGTCACTTGGAAGCAATTCAAGAAGTAATTGTAGTAGTAAGACTTGTCAGATCATTTCTATGACAAAAAGATGCAAGATTCCTTTGAACGCAAGCTTAAAAACATGACCATGGAAGAGTATGATAAGAAATTTTAGAACTTTTGAGGTATGCGGGTTTCATCAAGGATGAAAAGGTGAAAATTCAGATATTCTTAAGTGGATTGCCATATTTTCACAAGGATAAGATCCAATTTGATGATCCCAAGACTTTGGAAGAATCCATAAGGAAAGATAAGTATTTGTATGAAAACAATAAAGGAAGACCATGTTTTCAAAAGGCTTGGGATGATAAGAAGAAGGGAAAGATGGAGCAAAGGAACAAGGGATTCAAGCCAACATTTTTCAAAAAAAAATCATAATCATATCAGCCAGGACAACAAGTTAAAATTGAACCAAAGATGTCAAATTCTTTGGTAAAAAGGCCCAAGGAAGCAACCCATAAAGTGTTTGGTTTGTGAATGAGATCATGTGTACAAGGATTATCCTCACAAGGGAGAGTGATCCTGATTATCTTAGGAATGATATGAAGGCATAGATATAATATAAATATAACAAATAATTACACAGAGATATGGTAAAGAACATTGTAATACAAAAAATTTCATATTCTATTAATGATTGTCTGAAATACAAAAGACTGTAAAATGCAAAAGCACACAAGCTAGCTAGAATGGTGGTATATTATCTCTGAGAAGAGATGTGTCAACTACGCTCATTTGCAATAAGTTGGTTACAATGAGGCTCCAATGGCCTTTTTAACATAAATCATAAATGAGAAAACCCTACACATCCAAAAACCTAACCCTGGGAGATGAAGCACCAAAAGTTATGTGGGCCCCGATGGGGTAAGTTGGTACATCAACTTCTCGGGGTCGTAACTTTTGCATACGATCTATGTTTTAGGCGCACAATATCTCATTGGAAAAAAATATCCAAGGACTACACATATTATTGTCACACTCTAGCTAGAGCCTACATTATGACTATGGTGTGTCCAAAAAACGTTGTTTAGGGCCTCAAAATGACCCCGTAAGTTTAGGACACGAAAAACTAGGAAAAAACAGCCAAAATGGAAATTGCTCTTTGAGCTAGTGGAATAGGTGGGTGGCCACCAGTATCCACTTGGATCATTCTTCCCCCCCTAGGAATAAATGGTCTACATTGTGTCAAGTGCCTGCATCAGATGAGGAAACTTTTGTTGAACCTGACTCATGGTGAACCACTTGCCATGATGAAGAAATTGCTCTACTTTGAGGACCCAATAGAGTTTGATAGTATGGTGGCGAGTATCCTTTGTCTTGATGTCCATGATTTCATCAACTATCTCATGTTCAATGCAAGAAGGATTGATTTTTGTAGAGGCCAACTGCTTGGCCTCATCTGAAGTGTCCATGAGAGGTGGAAAATATGGTCAGAGCAGTTCCACATTAAATACTGGGTGAAAGCCAAGGAAAGGAGGAATACTTAATTCAAAATAATTCTCACCCACAACCTTGGTGATGGTGTAAGGTCCGTATCAGAGTGGGCTCTACTTTCGATGGGGTCCTATGAGGCACTCTTTCTGCAAATGCAACTAGACCTTATCTCCCACCTGAAATTTGTGCAGTACATGATGTTGATCGTGGCATTGTTTGTACTTGGAATTGGATTTATGAACAATATCATGAACTTGTTGTTGGATGTGATGGATTTTTTGGATGCGCTCAAAAAATTGGTTGCCCGATTAGACTCTGTCTGAGCATGGGAGGACTCTACCTATACGGCTGCAATGGGCAGAGCTACATCAATGGGGGCCAATGGTTGGAACCCCAAGCACACTTGAAAAGGGTTGTGTCCAATAGAGTTGTGGAGAGCTCTGTTGTAGCTATGTTGAACATAAGGAAGGATTTCATCCCATGTGCGTGGATGTTTGGAATTATACATTCATAGGATATGGACAATCATCCTATTGACTACCTTTGTTTTTCCATCAGTCTGTGGATGGAAGACAATTGATTTGGTCAGCTTGGTTCCCATCATCGACCATAGGCTGGACCAAAAGGTGCTTAGGAACATATTGTCTCAATAAAAGATAATAGTTTATGGTAGCCCAAAATGAACCCAAACATGTGTGAAGAAGAGCTCGGTGATGGCCTCAACTGTGATGATCTTCTTGCAGGATGCCAAAATTTCCATCTTAGAGAATCAATCAATGACCACGAAGACACAGTCATTCCCATGCTTTGTTGAAGGTAGACCGGACATGTAGTCCATGGAGATGGACTCCCAAGGCCTATTCGGAGTAGGAAGAGGGGTGTATAGCCCCTATTTCTTGATGGTGGGCTTGACGATGGTGTAGGCAGTGTAGGATTTGATGTACTTGTGAACATCTTGTCAAAGCTTCGACCAATAAAAATTTGTATGCAGTAATTCCACTATCTTTTTTACATCAAAATGTCTCGTTGCCTGGGTCTAATGAGCTTCACGGATCATCTTTTCACGCTCTCTTAAAGGAACACAGAAATGGCTCAGATGGCATAATAATCTATGATGGAGATGAAAGTTGGGAACTATTTTTCTTGCACTCAATGTCTGATAGGAAGTAGTAAATTCAAAGTCATTATTGTATAATTGTGGCCATCTAGATGTCTCATGTCCACAGGATTTAATAATTGTGGTTAGCGCTGCCACTGGGGGTCGACTCAAGAAATATGCGACATGGTTGGTGCTACCCTTCTTGTACTTGATATTCAAGTGGAATTGTTGTAGGTATGTGGACCACTTCTGATGGCGGTCATTTTGTAACTTTCCTTGTGTCTGCATGAATTGTAGAGGCTTGTGATCAGTATGGATGATCATTTCCTTCCCTAGAATTTAATGCTTCCACTGTCGACATGCCTGCATAATGGAGTACATATATTTGTCATAAGTGGGGTATCTTTGAACAAAATCAGATAGATTTTCACTGTGATAGGCTATCAGATTCCCATGTTGAGTGAGGAATACATCGATAGCATAATCTGAAGCATATCTATCAATCTCAAATGGTTGTTGCAGGTCTCGCAGAATGAGGATTGGTGTTGAGAAGAGGCAGGATTTTAGATCCTCAAATTCTTTTTGTTGGGTCATGGACCACATACACTTGGCCTTCACACCACCCTTGGTCATCTAGCTTAGGGCCCAAGCAATATGAGAGAACCCCAACATAAACCGTCAGTAAAAGTTAGCAAGGCCCAAGAAGCTACGGAGCTCGGTCATTGTTTTCAGGGCCAACCAATCGTGGATTACTTCAATCTTGGCATGATCCACATGTACACCCTTCTCATCCACAATGTATCCCAAATATTGGATTCTCTGCATGCCTAAGGAACACTTCTCCAAATTGGAATATAACTTGTGTTGTTGCAGGGTGCCCAGTACCTGTTGAATATGCTCCAAATGTTCCTCCCAAGTTTTTTTTAATATGAGGATGTCATCCAAATATACAACCAAAAATTATTTTGTGAATGGTCGTAATATATCATCCATCATATACATGAATATGGTCTGGGAATAAGTCAATCCGAAAGGCATGACCAACCACTCAAAGAGGCCTTCTTTTGCCTTGAAGGCTATCTTCCGCACATCAATTTGCTCAATCGACACTTGGTGGTAACCTGACTTCAGATCCATCTTACTGAAAAACTTGGCTCCCTTGAGTTGATCAAGAAGATCATTAATCTGGGGAATTGGGTATCGGTTCTTGATTATGATCTTGTTCAGGGCTATGTAATCAATACAAATTCGTCATGTCCCATCCTTCTTCTGCACTAGAACAGTTGGACTCCCGCAAGGTGAGGAGATTGGTCTAATGTGGCCCTTCAGAACTAGCTCTTGGATCTGGTGTTTGATTTCTTCATTATCCATAACATAATGCCTATATATAGGGCTGTTAGGAAGAGGAGCATATTGTGTCATATCAATTGAGTGTTTTACTTGACAGTGCACAAGCAGCCTTGTAGGCGAGGCAAATATGTCTTTGTACTCCTTGACTATTCTGTCCACCTGTTGTTGTTGGGAAAAGAGACCCCATGTAGAGGTTTTGGAAGTTGTAGTGACCTTTTGTTCACCTTCCAATAGAACCATACAGAGGAAAAATATTTTGATCTGAGGAACCACCTTTCTTCATTGCTTCGTATAGATCAAAGAGACCACAATATTTGCGACTACCTCTGATACCCTATAGAGTTGATCTCCCAAAGTAATAATGACACTACGAGGCCTAGATTCATAAACAACATGACGCTTCCAAATATATGGTTGTCCCAGCAAAACATCACAGACTTCAAGTGGGGAAACATCACACAATACCTCTTCTTTGAAGGGTTTGATGTCATAGTGCAGGCGACATTGTTGGCTGACGTGGAAGTCTCTCCCCTGGTTGAGCCAACAGATGGTGTATCATTGAGGATGTTGCGTTGTTGTCAAGTTCAACCTCTTGACAACCTATGTTGAGATCAATTTATTCAGGATATCAATAATGAAATGGAGTGGGGTTCCCTTCACCCACATCTGTGAGTGGAAAATATGCTCCCCTTCTTCAGGCTCCTATGATTCCTCTGGTTGGACTTTTGTGGTAGGGATGGTGACACTAGTTTCTACATCAATGATATGTTTTCCATTTTGGGGCTCTGAAACGGAGTTTGAGTCATCATTTGACCTTGGGGCTTTCATCTCAGCCAACAACGATTGTTTAAAGTGACATTCATCGGTATTGTGCCAAGGGATTTTGTGGAACTCGTACCATTTTCCAGTGTCCTTATTCAACTTCCCATTACCCTTCTTTGTTGATGGCTTGGGATGGTTATCCTAGGGTTAGTCATACTTTCTCTATCCTTTGGCCTGGGAGTTAGGGCCACCCTTACCATACTTTGGTTGTTGTGGATTTGTAGACCCATACTCCCACTTGTTTTGCTACTTGAATTTCTACTCGATTTTGACAACATATCGATAAGTGCCTCCCAATGATGAGATGTATAGAAACTCCATTTCAGTTTGTATGTACCTGTGCAGATCCCCACGGTATTTTAAGACCAGATGTCACTCAGAGTATTTGATACCCATCACTGTGCACAATTTATGGAAATTATTTGTGAACTCTGACATTGTTTGACCCCTCTCTTGGGGCATGGTGGTTCATCTCGTGTACTGGTCATTATAACTTCCAACAGGGTAATATTGTTCCTTGAGGGCATTAACAAAAGTCTCCCAAGTGGGTCCTAGCCCAAAAATTACAAAATCATCCTTGGCATGTTTCTCACAGTAAGTCTCCCACCAATATGTGACATGGGGAAGGACCTTAAGGAGTGCAAAGGTGATCTTTTCACTGTTGGAAAAATTGTGGACAGAGAAATAACACTCTAGAAGATTTAACCATTTTTCCAAGGTGTCGGCATCTATATGGCCTACAAATAAATGAACATAAAATTTAACTTGTACCTTGAAGGGTGTCACACCTCCGAAGTGATTGTTGGTTGAAGGTGCCTCCATTGTTATCGGCAGTCATCGAAGGATCTGAGTGAAATTATCCATCATCTCGTTCATCTGTCGTGCGAGGGTTTCCTCGAGAAACAGTTTGAAAGGATCTTATGTCTCGTCATACCTATTTTCTTCCACCATGGAAGGTTGCTTGGGTGTGTGAGAGTGTTTTTCCTCTAGATATGCAAGCTCAAGACCCAACTCTCTATACCCTGACCTCGTCGGGGACATGCACTGAGGACGACAAGGCGAAAACCGCTTTGAATATACCACTCATCCTGATTATTTTAGGAACGATATGAAGGTAGAGATATAACAAATATATAAAAAATAATTACATAGAGATATGGAAAGGAACACAGTAATACAGTAAAGCTCATATTTTATTAATGATTGTCTGAAATACAAAACATTGTAAAATTCAAAAGCACACCTGCTAGCTAGAATGGTGGTAGCTTATCTCTGAGAAGAGATGTGTTGGATACGCTCATTTGCAAGAAGTTGGTTACAATGAGGTTCCAAATTCCTTTTTAACATAAATCATAAATGAGAAAACCCTAAACATCCAAAAACCTAACCCTAGGAGATGAAGCGTCAAAAGTCATACAGGCCTCGATGGGGTAAGTTGATACATCAACTTCCCGTGGTTGTAACTTTTGCATACGATATTTGTTTTAGGCACACGATAGCTCATTGGAAAGAATTTCCCGAGGACTACATATGTTGTCATCAAACTTTGGATAAAGATTATAATGTGATTGTGGTGTGCCCAAAAAATGTTGTTTAGGGCCTCAAAAAGGCCCCTGAAGTTTAGGACCCAAAAAACTAGGAAAAAACTACCAAAATGGAAATTTCTCTTTGATCCAGTGGAATAGGTGGGTGGCCACCGATATCCACCTAGATCAGAGAGAGGATGAGGGATTTTTACAACATTGAAGAAGTTGATATTGTGGAAGACATGAGCAGGAGTGTGCCAAGGATCTATGCAACATTGGACAATAGACAAGAAGACTACCAATCTCACATGATTGAAGTAGAAGGGAAAATTAATAATCATCTCATAGTTATTTTGATTGATTCTAGAGTTATTCAAAGATATATTGATCCTAATTTAGTTAAAATATTTAAGTTGAAAAGGTGCAATCATGAAAAGTCTTGGTTGGTTAAGTTAGCCACCTGAACCAAGAGCATAATCAATGAGCTTGTCAGAGATTGTCCAGTGGATATGAATGGAATCAATACTGAAGTAAATTTGAACATCATATCATTTGGTTCATGTGATTGTTTAATTGGTATGGATTGGTTGGAAAAACATCATGTTATCCTAGATTTATACAACAAGGCTTTCACATGCCTTGATGAGGAAAGGAACTTGAGAATAGTTCAAGGTATTCCAAGGCCAATATCAATCAAAGAAATTTCAGCCTTGCAATTGAAAAGAAGCTGCAGGAAAGGATTTCAAATATATGCAACTCATATGGAAGAGAGAGCCAAAGATAAGGTTCCAAATCTTGAGGACTATGCATTTATGAGTGAATCTGAAGATGTATTTGGTGAGATACTAATTTTTCCACCTAAGAGAGACATTGATTTCTCTATTGAATTGATGCCTGGAGCTGCCCCAGTGTCCAAGACTCCTTACAAGATGAGTACACCAGAGTTGAAGGAATTACAAATGCAACTAGAAGAACTCTTGAAGAAGGGGTACATACTCCCAAGTGTCTCACCTTGGGGTGCCTCGATGCTCTTTTTGGAGAAGAATGATGAAACCTTAAGGGTCTGTATTGATTTCACACAGCTGGATAAGGTTACCATAATGAAAAAATTGTTGAAAACCTTACTCTGGCACCTAGGTATCTTGTTATCTAGTGATTTCCTTACTGAAAATCAAGTTAGTAGCTCAGAAAACAAAAATACAATGTTGGAATATTCAACTCAAACAAATCTAGCGGAAGCAATACTAGAAACCAAAAATCACATGCACAATAAGCAAAAATATGATGCCCATCAACTAAGCATATCATTCAAATAACTTCAAAGCTTACAAGGGCTCCCTTACTAGGAAAATGGCCCAATTAGAAAAAAGACAAAGTGCATCAAAACCTGACCGGTTGATCTGCTACCAAATCTATTGTACGATCCTGTACAGATTCAACGTGATTGTTATGTTGATACTTGCATTGTTCTGTGATATCTACGTGACTATGTTGAAACATGTGTTGTTCTACATGACCTGTACCAGAATACCTGCACTATTCCATGATGGTCGATCCTTCTGTTGTACGATTTTTCTCTCTCTTCCTTTGGCCTAGATATCTAGATTGAAGTCCTTCTCCACCTATCCAAGATCTCTTTGAATCACAATCCTTAGTGATCTAATACTCTCTATGTCAAATCAATCTCTCTCAATCAATCTGTCAAGCATCTTTCTCCTTCACCCTAGCCTTTCTTTTGTAAGATTGAGTTATGACCTAACCCTAATATCCAAAATGATTGACGGTCGAGATTACTTCTCACCTCACTTGAGATCAACGACTATTATTTAATTCACTAATGCTAATTAAAGCATTTCCTTAAATAAAAATCAACTTACTAATAAAATCACTTTACTTTAATAATTCCTCTAATTAAAGTAAATTCAATGATAAAAGGTTTTGGATGATTTCCACACGACTAGACACATAAACATGTGCGGAAATACATGTTCGATGCTACCATGCATCAACACAAATATCCTTTACCAAGAATCAATGATGTTTTTTATTAGTTGGAAGGTGCAAGATTATTTTCCAAGATTGACCTAAGGTCAAGATATCACTAGGTGAGAATTAAAGAAAAATATATCAACAAGATAGCATTCCAAGCAAGGTATGGCCATTATGAGTTTGTAGTGGTGTCATTTGGGTTGTCAAATGCACCAGATGTTTTTATGTGCCTGATGAATGGAGTGTTCGAAGAGTATCTGGACACGTTTGTGATTGTTTTATTGGATGATATTCTCATGTACTCCAAGACCGAAGAGGAGCATGAGTAGCACTTGATGTTAGTGATATAGGTATTGAGGGAGAATAAATTGTGTACAAAACAGAGCAAGTGCTCATTTGATCAAAATCAGATCCACTATTTGGGCCACATTATCTCATATGAGGGCATAACGATAGACCTAAAAACAATTAAGGCAATCAAAGAATGAAAAACATCAAGGAATGTTATAGAGATCGAATCAATAATGGGATTTACAATTTATTACAAAATATTTATTGAAGGCTTTTCAAATATTGCACATCCAATCACCTCTTTGCAAAAGAAAGGTGTGAAATTTGAAGGGACTTTTGAATGTGAAGAAAGCTTTCACCATTTGGAAGATTAATTGACAAGTGCACCCATACTAAATATTGTTGACCCAAATGAAGACTTTGTGGTATGCACAGATGCAAGCAAAGAAGGACTTGGTGGAGTCCTTACCCAAAATGGACATGTTATTTGCTATGAGTCCAAGAAGCTCGAAGAGAATGA